>CM053243.1:4367971-4597715 GCA_028583405.1 Pogonophryne albipinna
GGGGGGGGTGGGAACGCTAAACTGCAGGAGACAGCGTCTGGGGGCTTCTTAATATTTAAAAACCTATGAATGTCTTATACTCAAATAACGGGAAAAAACTCAGCAACCTGACAATATGAGCAATTTTTACCGAAACAAAACACAAGTCTCACAAGAAGCGTTAGCATTAGCCCTTAGTGAAAACAGGCTGATGCTACTTCCGGTGCTAACTAGCAAAAACGATCTTTAAAACGTAATATGTTCTGCACAAACTACATATCAGCTGAAAGCTGATACTCCACAGATTATTTTGATATAAGTATCATCACTGTAGGACACAAACTCACTGAGCTAGCAGCCAGAACAGAGCAAGAAAACAACAACAGTGTTCTAAACCATAACAATAATTATGTCTTACCGTTGCTGTTTTGTGATCAAAAGTCGTGTTCAAGGGAATAAAAACGCTGCTCAAGGTTAATCCAATGTCTCTTTGTCACTTTAGAATTGTTGTTGATAATCCATCATTACATTCATGGCCGCAGAGTAGGTATAAAGTTTTGCAGTCCGGGGCTCAGGCTGTCTGATGTGCTGTTTACGCAAGCCTCTCTCTCCTTGATGTAAGTTAAAAGCGGGATTTACTAACTCCCCCTCGATTCTATTGGCTCTAAAGTTTCAAAAAAGGTGTCAATCACCCAAATCGACCAATGGGTTCCAGAGATAGGATCCTGCGTAGTATGAATAATGCCAGCAGCGGCTGCTTTATGCACAGACGTAGCAGAGGCCGCCCCAGCCGCACAACCGCTCCAGCACAGCAGCAACGAACACAGCGAAGCGACAACACAGCGAAGAACACAGAGACAACAGCAGGCAACAGAACAGTCAGACAACAATCAGACCCTGATTATGAACTTCAGGAAAGGTATGTACTCTCTCTGTTTGTATCTATTAGTTGTGTATTTGGTGTAATCCAGTGGTTCTCAAACTTTTTCTGTCAGGCCCCCCTTTGGAGAAAAAAAAAAGTCTGGCCCCCCCAACACAAATAGTCAGGCTCAGTGGCGGCGCCAGAGATTTATTTTGGGGGTGCTGTGGGGTAGCTTGACGTTTCATAGAGGATGCTCAAACATTTAGGGTTTCCCATTAATGTACCGGGCGCTACAGAGGAACGTTCTACTGCAACACTCCCCACGCAAATACACAGTGCGACAGTTACAATGAAGGCACGATAATCAGCTCACGGCATATAGGTGTAAGCAGGGGTCAAGTGTTATTTTATAGGTGGTGTGTGGACCTCACATAGGGGGGTCCTCATCTCCTCTAGGGGGGTCCGGGGGCAAGCTCGTCCGGGAAGATTTATTTTTAAATATTGAAGTTAAAGCATCAATCTGGTGCACTTTGAGAGCAACATGAAGAGATCTATGGATACATCTCTCAGCACCCAGATGAAACAGAACTGTAAACAGATTTATGGATATTTTACAAATCACCCTTTTAAACTTTATTCTTGTTTTACTGTCATATAGTATTTCATACCTGTTTTTCATTTATTCTCTTATTTTTTTATAACTATAATGATCATATAAACGTGTGCCTCGGAAATAATTGTTTACATTAATGGTGACCAAAACATTTGAGACCCACTGAGATAACTTGGACTAAAGTTAACTATCTAAACACTGAGAGAGTCCTTTAGTTCACTGAGTCTCTCAGTCTGACAGGAGAGGACTCTCCTCCACTTTGTTGTTGAAAAAACTCCTTATATCTGTTAGCGTAGCTCGCTAGCACCAGAAGCTAACAACAACGATCTCCGGTACCGGTGCGCTCTCTCTCTATTGCTCGCGCACACAAAATGGCTCGTTACACACACACACACACACACACACACACACACACACACACACAGCCGAGCTTTATTGAAACACAGAGACCCAGACGTAATAGTACTGCATCATATTATTTTCGAATCAATAATTTTTTCAATTTATAATTTGTTTTTTAATATTTTATTTTTTATATAACCATTTTTTCTCCCGGTCTCTCGCGCCCCCCAGGGTATGTGTATATATATATATATACTGTTATTTCACACACGCTAAATGGAGGAATTATTTCTGATTTGAGTTACATTTTTGAAAGAATAAGCCAGTGAAGTAATCAAAGTAATTGTTTTTTCCACATTTGTTTTCACAGTGATGAAGACGAGTATCAAATGGCTTCTGGATCACAGCCATCAACATCTGCCTCATCCGAGCTACGACGTGCATCAGATCAGCATACAGTTGCCCCAGAGCCATCAACATCCAAGCTACGCCGCCGGACGTCTGCACCAGTACTAACTCAGCCTCCCTCTGCATCTTCTGATTCAGTGGACAGACTGTCAGGAGGAAAGTGAAACGGGCTGGTGTGTGGCAGACTAAGATTGTTACCGTTCCTGACGCTGTGGTGGACTAAAACAGAAGCATGGGCTGCGTGGATGTGTCCGATGCTTTGATCGGGTACTACAGCGTTCACCACAAAACCATGAAATGGTACAAGACTTGTTTTTACCATTTTCTGGACATTGCAGTGGTGAACAGCTTCCTTCTCCACAAGGAGCTGCACAAGATGAGGGGTGACCCCGGCAGGACGAAGCCACACACCCAGAAGTCCTTCAGGGAGCAGCTTGCTGCAGACATGAGGGGTGAAGTCCCTGCAGCACCACCACCGCTCCCCCCCCCCCCCCCCCCATCATCATCACTCGTATGCATTCCCAAGTATTATGGGGAAGATGCCACCGCGCTCAGGAGGTGCTCTGATGCTGGCAACACAACGGTGAAGACCTATCTACTGCACTAAGTGCCTGGTGCCTCAATTCAAAAACACTAAACACATTCAGGTTGTGTACATTTTTTCTTTTTTGCCAGTGTTTACAAAACAAATGCTTGTGTTATTTCGGTTTTAGTGTAGTTATTTTTTAAATAAATCTGCTCCTGTTGGAGACAAATGTATCCTATGTTTCCTAATTGTTATTGTGTAAGTAAACCTTCCTAGAAGTGTTAGTCGGGTGATAAACATGTAAGGACTGTGGCAAAGTCCACACATGGACACACACACACCATTTACATAAAAAAAGAAATGTAATTTAAAAAAAAATTTTTTTATAAAAACACTTGTATTTGGATGGAATGATTACCTATAGTGATAACATTATTTTTACAGTATGTATACCTGAAAAAGCTCAAATGGCACTGATGGTATCCAAATGTGCCAAAATGTGCCCAGAGGTCAGTCCAGGCCTTCTTTTTGCTAAACCTCTCTAAAAAGGTCAAATTTAACTTGTTTTGCATCAATCTTGATACAGGGTACTTACTATATGTTATACTTTGGATTCCTAAAGCTTGTAGTCTACCATACCATCATCCAAGGTGGTTTTCACTATAAGTAATGGGTTTTTTGTAGGCGGAGGTAAGAATTTACCTTTTTTTACTATGTTCCATCTGAATTTACTCTGACACAGAAACATCTATATTGATTCTGACACTTCTACATCCAACTCACAGATATAACCTTGCTTTGATAAAATTATTCATATAACCCTTTTAGAAGTTAAGTTATAGTCATTTGTTTTGGGCATAGCATTTTCGAGCCTGAAACCTGAAAAACAGGCTCAGGGCTTAAGAGGTTAAATAAACTCACTAATTAATTAAACCAGTTCAATATGCATTATTCTTATCATTCTTTATGAGCGCAGTAATGTGTAAGGTATCTAATTATTTATTTAGTATTCCATAACTTAATAACAGAGATGGTCAAATTAAAGTAGAGACATGGCAGAAATCCTACAATGAAGCGGGCAGTGAAGTGTTCTCTGAGAGAGGGCGATCAAGAGAAGAGAGCGAGCGGCCCCGTCGAGGGAGTTTACCATGTAAGAAGAAGGAGAAGAAGAAGTAGTAGAAGAAAAATGAAGCTGGTGTGTTTCCTGCAGCGAGACACTACAATACTAATCGTGGGCTTATCATGGTGATTCGACCACAACAGAAGAAAAAAAAAACCTCTCGCTCTCTCCAGAGGGGCAGGTCAGCCAAAAAGGGGAAACGGGCCGTTGCCCGGGCAACAATAGCTCGTACCTGTGCACGTCCCTGCCTGAGGCCTTGTCCTGTTAGAGGAGGTGAGCCTCAGGACCAGCTGGTTGAGGCCTTGTCCTGTTAGAAGAGGTGAGCCTCAGGACCAGCTGGTTGAGGCCTTGTCCTGTTAGAGGAGGTGAGCCTCAGGACCAGCTGGTTGAGGCCTTGTCCTGTTAGAGGAGGTGAGCCTCAGGATCAGCTGGTTGAGGCCTTGTCCTGTTAGAGGAGGTGAGCCTCAGGACCAGCTGGTTGAGGCCTTGTCCTGTTAGAGGAGGTGAGCCTCAGGACCAGCTGGTTGAGGGGACTCTTCTCAATGGAGGGCTTTGTAATGGTAGGACTTGGGATCACTGGCTTTTAGGTGGTTGTAGAATTTGACTGCTCTTTTTTGTATCCTAATTAAAAGGGGAATTGGCCTAGCTCAGCTCGGCATCCATTGTTGGGGGAGTCTCTCTCTCTGTCTCTCTGTCTCTCTCTCTCTCTGTGTCTCTCTCTCTCTCTGTCTCTGTCTCTCTCTCTCTGTCTCTCAAATTCAAAGGGGCTTTATTGGCATGAAAGTTAAATGAAACAATGTTGCCAAGGCATCAAAATACAAAATAATTAACATACATTTCAAATGTTCTCCAAATGTTCACATATTATTGATATATATATATATATATATATATATATATATATATACAGTGATACAATTACACGTGTGTGTGTGTGTGTGTGTGTGTGTGTGTGTGTGTGTGTGTGTGTGTGTGTGTGTGTGTGTGTGTGTGTGTGTGTGTGTGTGTGTGTGTGTGTGTGTGTGTGTGTGTGTGTGTGTGTGTGTGTGTGTGTGTGTGTGATCTGTCTCTGCTTTCTATCTCTGACAGCAGAGAGATATTCTGCCAGCTCATACTCTCTGTTTAGAGCCAGGTAACATTCTAATTAGGGGTGGGCGATATGACGATATATATCGTCGTGACGATATTAGGTCTCCACGATATGCTTTTTCAGAGATATCGTATCTATCGTGATAAAAAAAAAAAAAAAAAATTGATTTTTTTTTTTTTTGAAAAAAAACAAACTAATTTTTACCATTTTCCACCGAGAATAAGACGAAGTTCGGCCATGTTTTTTTTTTGTGCAGGGAGAAATTTGAAGATCATTGGAATTAATGGTGAAAAAAAACGGGGTTTGTCAAACAGAGCACATGGTGTAGTCCAAACGATAGCTGGGGATTCTGGGTAGTGTAGTGTCTTCTGCCATCCTTTACTCCGAAAAAATATTTGTTTCTCCGAATCGAAGGGGAAAAATACAAAACCATTGCACACAATTTAAACCAATCAATGTTGTGTAATTAACAAGTATAATCTGGTGTTTTTGAGTTGATGAGTAGTGCAGATATCACTGTAAAATCAATCGACAGTAAGGGGAATACTTACTTCCGGGTGTACAATTCTCCGTTATCCAATGAGAATGGACGCTCACATTGCCTTGAAGGGCAGCCGACACAAACGAATGCCGTGCTTCCATGAGCGTCAAATCCCGCCACAGATGGGAATACATTGCAATCAGTTGAAAGCTATTTGCGTCCCTTTATGAAGCTGAAGGAGCCTAGGAGCGTCACAACTGCACGCCACGGACACTGACCAAACGTCGCTCCTGGACGATTATGGAGTGAGAGTGTGTTGCTCACTCAAACAACTCGGACTGAACTACCAACACGGAAGCAGAGGTGCGCTGACATTGTGAAATCGATCGGGCTTGATATATGGTGAAATTAAAATCAGTAGGTGAGGCTGGGGGAGCGGGAGGGGAAGAGGCTCTCCGTGCGCGGCGCAGGGGGCTATGACAGCGGACACTATGACACTTTATTTATTGTCTTGTTTGATTCTGTTGGCTTATATTTTATTTTATCAATAAGGTATTTATATAGTTTTTCCCTTCAGTTATGCTAAAGTCTTTTATTGCACTTCAAGTCTAAAGTTTACATTTTAATTGTTTGGCACTGACTTTTCCTCATTGATGTTTTATGTTTTACTTAGTTATGTTTTACCCTCCTTTTCATGTTTATTGATGTTCACTGCTAGTGCTGCCTCAGAAAGTTCATTTTTATACTGAGAAACTGTGCCTTGAAGCCATATCAAAATGTTGAATTGTTCATTCAGGGACTCATTTCAGAAATAAAACCAGCTTGAAATGCTATTTTGGTCTGTTACTCCTTTTTGTTTTAGTTTATGTTACCTTGTAGGTGCTTGTACTGTTAAGTAACTTGAAAAATAACCATAATAACCGACATGAAAAAATATCGTGATATATATCGTCTATCGTGATACTGCTTGAAAAATATCGTGATAATATATTTTTCAATATCGCCCACCCCTAATTCTAATCTACTTTGGCTTTTAGTTTCTTCTTCCCAATGTTGTAAATAGTTGACTTTGCATTGTGTTATAATGCGTTTGACTGTGATTGGTGTTTGGAGAGCAGTGTTGTTGAGAGACTGGTCAGAGTGGCTCTGAGAGGGGGCAGCTAGCCTCAGCACCAGCTGACATAGGGGACTCTTCTCTGGGGTTAGCTCTTGGCTTTGGAGGGCTTTGGAGTGGAGGGTGTCTCGGGGGCTGGATCTAAGGTGGTTAAAGAATGTTAGTGCTCTCTTTTGAGTGTTAATGATCAGTGGGTATCTGCCTAATTCTGCTCTACATGCATTTGTTGGTGTTTTTCTCTGAACACGTAAAATGTATCTGCAGAATTCTGCATGTAAAGACTCTGTTGGATGTTTGTCCCAGCGGGTATAGCTCTGGTGACTGAGTGGACCCCCATACTTCACTACCGTACAGCGCAATGGGCTGGATCACACTATCAAAGATTTTGAGCCAGATTTTAATTGGAATTTGGAAATGATAAAATGTTCTCTTAATTGCATTTAGAGCTCTTCTGGCTTTTTCTTTGAGTGCATTCACTGCCATGTTGAAACTTCCCAATGCTGTTATGGTTAAACCGAGGTAGGTATAACTCATACTATGTTCGATGATATGATTGTTTATGGTAAACTGGTATTTGTTCTCCTGACATCTGGGGCGTTTTTGGAAAACCATGACATTAGTTTTCTTCATATTGACTGCCAGGGCCCAGTTCTTACAGTACTGGTGTACTATGTCCAGCTGTTGTTGTAGTCCTTGTTCAGTAGGAGACAGCAGAACAAGGTCATCAGCATAAAGCAGACACTTCACACCTCTCTCTAGGAGGGAGAGGTCAGGAGCAGCACAGTGATCCAACTGAACAGCAACTTCATTTATATATATATTAACCCTCTGGAGTCGGTGGACGCGCCGGCGCGTCCAGGTGCGCATAAGTTTACGTAATTAATCATATATTTTCGATTTATAAGGAGTAGAAATGTGATTCAGATATCCGCGGAATCGCTGGAAGGGTAGCTTTCCAGCGGTATCTCCTGTGAGAATGCTTACTTTTATACTTCTTGCATATAATCAACATTTCTGTCAAAGAGGTGAGTCACCGAATCTCTGATGGCTGCGTGTTTGGAACATGAGGCGATCCCAAACAGTGACATTAGGCACGGGAAAGCAATGTTTTGAGGACTTGTCCTTTTGTGGATAGTCTGTTTCCATCTAGCTCCATCATTATTTTCTGCAGTGCTTCAAATGTAAACTTCAGCTCTTGTGTGTTTCGCTCCGCTTACCGGTCCGGCGGGCGCAGCTGCAGGATTTCTGCTTCACACACGTTCCATACCGCTATTTTACTGTCTTTTTCGGACACCTTAAAATAATGCCAGACCGGTGAGGCCATTTTGGCGAGCTTGTTTTGCCGCACACAGAGAAAAGTGTCATGTATTTTACGTCATGCGATCGGCTCTCGCGATCGGCATGTTTAGAGAGCACCGATCGATCGGTAGAGAGTGAGTATCGGCCGATCTCGATCGGTGACCGATCGATCTGAGCATCCCTATGCTTTAGTAACTCATATCTACCAGAAAGAGATTCACTACACTCCTTACACCTCCACATTTGCCCACAAATAAAATCACCAGCAAAAAATAAAAAAAACATTTCAATCATGAACTTGAGAATGGCAGATGACACCTTTTACCTCACTGATGAAGTTGCATTGCAGACACAGGTACGGTTAGACAGGACACTCTTGCGGTCGAACAGCAGCAGGAACTTTTGCAGTCACTAATTGCTGTGAAAAATTGACTCCTTTGATTAATACCGGGGCTCGGTACCCATCCCTACTGAATTGTTACATTATCCTATATTACTCAAAGTTGAAGTGCTTGTTTTTGCCACTGACAGGCACACATATTATTATTAAGTGCCTGACAACATTATGACTGAAAATGCGTGGACATCAATATTTAAAATCGAGGAATATTAAGGAAAACGTTGCCGATTTTCAGCCGGCTCTTTCTCACTGCAGTGCAGGCAGCATGTAGGTTACTGGCCCTGGGGTGCAGTGACACAGAGCCGAACATAACTATATGCTGAGCAGGGAGAGCTAGCGGAGAGTGCGACTACCGACACTGGCAGAGCGGCATCCGTCACGTAACATTAACCGCAGAGCGAAAACCACAGTGGCAGTCAGCTCCGCATGGCAGCTAGCTTGGCAGCTAATTTACGTGACGCAGCGGAATAACGGCGCAACATTCCTTTGTAAAAGGGGCTGATATTACTGACATATAAGCGCCTGGGGTAGCACACTTTCCGTTTAACTTTCCCAGGGTAATGCTACCATCATTTAGTCTAAAATTATAAATTGTGAAAAGTTAAATATAAAATATTTCTAATGTGAACCAAAATATAATACTAAATATTATATAAGTGATTTTTCTTAACCAAAATGACACAAATGGCATAAAAACACATTATTCTAATACGGGTCCTTTTAGCCCCACTTATGGAAGACTGTAGGGTCCAGTCACTTGTGCATCTAAGGGTTAAGCTTTAACTGACATTTTTACAAATGTATTGCACATTAGCTGTGCTTTATTTTAACTGAGCTATGCCTGTGGCAAGCTATTAACTTTCCACAGGCATTGCACTGTGGCAAGTAATAATTGCACCTTGTCTTTTTCTTTTTTAGTGTAGTGGAGCCACGCTTTAGAGCGTTTACCGCGAACCATCTTTGGTGTTATGAAGTGGCCGAGCTCGTGAACTGTCTACGGGAGGGCGGGGGGAGCCTCGCTGCAGGGCAACAGTGGACCTCTGTCGCCTGTCAGCGCAACTTAAATGATGCAGTTTAAAAAAAGTTAAGGGCGGTGCCGGCCGCCAGCGGCCCGCTGACGACTGGCCGTTCTGTGATTCTCCAGAACACACAGATGGCCAGTCCGCCCCTGGTTACCCTGTATTCCACCGGGTCGCCGCGGCGCAGACGGACCCGGTGGAATACAGGGTCTACCGCGTTTAGGAACCGTAAAGCAGGACCGAAATTGTGTACTTTTTATGGGTACCCGGCATTTTCTTATCGTTCTCATCTGGAACCGAGTTTTGGTTCCCAAACCTAGTCTTATGTAATATTCAATGCTTTGTTTTATCTTTTCATTATCTGTAAGCTGCAATCATCAAGATTAAAATGCTGGAAATAATCCCTTTGTATGTGATGAATCTATGTAATGTATACGTTTAAACTTTATAAATTGAATTACTGACATAAAATCACTATTCCATGATATTCAATTCATTGAGATGCACCTGTATGAGTCCAAGTACAGGTTTAGCAAGGCGTTGAGAGATGCTAAACGACTACTCTCAGATAACGACTCTGTAGACAGATCACAAACTGTAAGGCTAAGGCCTCACACTCCGTGAACAACCGACGCCTTGCTAACCGGCAGTGAAACTACATTTTAGATCAGTTACCGTACTAACTCACCTGTTGTCCTGAAACTCTCAGGGCATCTGGAAAAAAGGTGTAATTGACAGACTATTGAGCCAACAGAAACACACAGTGGGCGGAACTTCGTGGTTAGATTTTAAATTGTAATACTCTACAGTTTCTCTGAATATGTGTTTCCCGTTTCCTGCAGACGTCCAGCAGCTGGTGGTGGTTAAAGAAGAGGTTCCCCCTGAGCAGCAGGAGTGGAGCTCCAGTCTGGACCAGGAGAACTCAGAGCCCTCCCCACACATTAAAGAGGAACAGGAGGAACTCTGGATCAGTCAGGAGGGAGAGCAGCTTCAAGGGCTGGAGGAGGCTGATATCATCAAGTTCACATTCACTCCTGTCCCTGTGAAGAGTGAAGATGATGAAGAGAAACCTCAGTCCTCTCAGCTTCATCAAAGACAAACTGAACACCTGGAAACAGAAGCTGATGGAGAGGACTGTGGAGGACCAGAAGCTGATGGAGAGGACTGTGGAGGACCAGAACCAGCCAGGAACTCAGATCCAGAGGGACATTTACAACCTGAGGACAACCCTGGAGTCTCTTCTGAACCTGACACTGAAGACAGTGCTGATTGGAAGGAGACCAGAGAACCAGGTTCAAAGTCTCGGAGAAATAAACAAGACCCTGTCAGTGATTCAAGACTTAGGACTGGAAAGAAACACTTTAGATGCTCTCAGTGTGCGAAAATATTTGGCCGCAAGTCAAGTCTGAATAGACATATCATAATTCATACCGGAGAGAAACCATTTACCTGCATAATTTGTGAGAAATCTTTTGCGGAGAGAGGAGATTTAAAGACACACATGAGAATCCACACAGGAGACAAACCATTCAGCTGCTCAGTCTGTAACAAATCTTTTGCAGTGAGAGGAAGTTTAAAGGACCACATTAGAATCCACACAGGAGAGAAACCGTTCAACTGCTCAGTCTGTGAGAAATATTTTACACAGAGAGGAGAATTACAGAGACACATGAGAGTCCATACAGGAGAGAAACCATTCAGCTGCTCAGTCTGTGAGAAATCTTTTGCAGAGAGAAGAGATTTACAGAGACACATGAGAATCCACACAGGAGAGAAACCATTCAGCTGCTCAGTCTGTGAGAAATCTTTTACACAGAGAGGAGATTTAAAGAGCCACATGAGAATCCACACTGGAGAGAAACCATTTAGCTGCGGTTTTTGTGACAAAATATTCACTTGGAGTCGTCAGGTCAAAAGCCATAAGTGTGTTGGTCGCCAGTCCTCACAGCTTCATCAAACTCAAACTGAGGAGAACAGAGAGGCAGAGCCTCCAGCCAGCAGCTCAGCTGAACACATGGAAACAGAAGCTGATGGAGAGGACTGTGGAGGACCAGAACCAGCCAGGAACTCAGATCCAGAGAGACATTTACAACCAGAGACTGAGGACAACCCTGGAAACTCTTCAGAACCTGACATTTTCCAAGTCAAATCTACAACAAAATAAGAGGACAATTAATTAGTCCTTCGACAATTCACATGAGAAAAATCTGTCTGGCTGTATAAACTCTGTTTGACAATATTCATACATGACTTCATATAAACTCCATCTTTATCAACAGAAGTTTTGAATATGTTTAATGTTGTTGTCATTCTAATTTTCTGATGTGTACTATAACCACTAACTGATTAATCTGCAAAGTCGTTTCTCTAATGATCTGTTTGGTTCATGAAATGTTGTGACTTTAAACTTCCATTGGGATGTTGTTAGTTCCTGTTGAGTTATCAGTCTGTTCTGGTCTAAAAGCAGAGCCAATGAGTTATTAATATAGAGAATATTTACGATGTTTCTAGTTTGATTCTGTTCTGTTTATATCATCAAACCAAAGTAAAAGAAAAAGGCCTTTGAAACAGACTCACATTCCTGCCTATTGTTTGTGTTTTGCAGCAGATTACAATCAGCTCATTTAGAGTTCAGAGTTAAGATGGAGTTTTAGGATTATTTCTGCTTTTGGAAACTGTAGTACGGGCTCATGTGTTTCATTGTTGGTGTTCTGTTAAATGCAAATTGAAGTCCTTTCACCTCCGTTGAATCAGGGTGGAAGCAGAAATAAAATACTTTTTCATATCGAACGCTGAATTGTAACTCGTGTTCTTGCTTTTTATACCCGTCTTAATCTACACTGTAAGACCGAACATTACAAGCTTCTGAAAGAAAATGGGTTGTTTTAACTCAAACATTTAAAAAGTTAATTCACCACTAATTTTCTCATGACTATGAACTGATTTTTAATATTGTGTATACAGTGTTCAACCACTTTGGGTCATATTGGTGATAGTACTCAAACATTTTTACTGAATCTGTCTGACGCCTGTCTGACGTCATCCCGTATGTGCTCCGCCCCCGACGTGCCTAGACGTTCTATCACCCATGCCTTCACCAGAGTCCGACATTAACTCCTCGCCTCGGTTGAAATCGCTCAGACTTTTAAGAATACTTTGCCCACCGTGCTCTCACTGCCGGAATCGTGATCCTTCACTTTGTCTGGCATGGTGTGTTTGTTTGATTTGAGCTCTTGTTAGCTAGCCTACATTTAATATCTGCCTCACTTGAAAAATTATTTAACTTACGTGTAAGACAGTATTTTTATATTGTTTTAAGTTATATCTCAAAATGGAACGTTTGTGTTGCAAAAGTTCTCTGGAAAATTCGAACCTAAAACTGCGGCAGGCGGCGCGTTTTCTTTCTTCTTCTTTTTTCCCGCATGTTTTATTAACTTAGAGGCATAGAGGATTTACGTTCATTTGATCCACTACAATGTACCATAACCGTGCATTCTGCATGTTTGTAAAAGCAAGCTAACTTGAAACACTAGACTATTCATTTTACAAGGTAATTTATACCCCCCAGCGTTTTCAAATACATGTAACTCAGCAAAGGTAATGATCGCGCAGTGATGATATTAATACTTCTAGAATCTGTGGAATCTCAGCTTTAATCTGATATCTTGTATGTGCAGTTACGATAAGTATAATAAAGTATTTCTACCGTGAGTTATGTGCATTGGCATTTTTTCGCTCCGGGCTAATTTTGACGCTTGTTGTGAGACTTGTGTTTTGTTTCGGTAAAAATGGTTTGTATCGTCAGTTAGCTGAGTTTCGTTAAGTGGGTATGATACATTAAACCAGGGGTGCCCAACCAGTCGATCGCGATCGACCGGGGAGATTCCCAGTCGATCGCGAGATGTGTCTAAAAATAGAACAACAATATTCTGTTTTATCGTTAATGTCCTATAACATAATCTTCCTGTGCCAGAATAATGCACTTGAATGCATCAAAGCTTTGTGATTGGCCGGCGTGACCCCATGTGTCGGGGCGTGGCTGGTGGTCACGTCGTCCATCAACAGGAGTGACATTCCGCACACACAAGACCGCAATTATGGCAGAAGCAAAAAAGCACAAAATATATAATTTTCACTCCGAGTGGGAGGATGATTATTTGTGTATCTATTCCAATTAAAAATCTATCTGTCTCATCTGCAATGCGAGCGGCTTTATCGAAGAAGGGTAATTTCATAAACTCCAACTCTGTATCAACAACACTGTTGTGTAACTTCAGTTAAATACTTGTATGTGTGTGGATTAGAAAGAGGTAAGATAAAGGATCTGCAGTATTTTATGAAGTATTAATCGTACAAAGGTCAGTTTTATACAAGTAGAAGTGTGTATTTAGCTGGTAGTAGGCTGTCAGTAATGGCTACGCCTCTATTTGGACTGGTAGATCTCGGCAGACTGGCAACTTTAAAAGTAGGTCTCGGTTCAAAAAAGGTTGGGCACCCCTGCTTTAAACGGTTGAACATTTTTTTTAATACTCATTGTCCTTTTGGTCACAACTTCTCCACATTTCGAAGTGTTTCCCGAGCCAGAACGACCTATCTTTCTTCCTGGCTTGCTCTATAATGATCCAATTCAAATGCAATACCAACAACAACTCAACAGCAACAACGCAAACTATGACAACAACCCACACATTGCGCATTGTTTAGAGCGATTATAAAGTGTTGAAGCGCTCAAATTCGAAACTGTTTCAACCTGTCACCTGTCAGAATAGAGACGAGGCAGTGCATTGAATCACCTGATTGGACCGCGAACCAGTCAAGTGATTAATTCAGGAAATGGAGCAGTTGCTGCTTCGGACGTCATACAGTATGTCACGTGATTTGAAGCAAGCTTCGAAGCACTGCTTCTATGGAATAGGAAGTCCAGGGTTTGAAGCACGTATCGAAGCTTCAGTGTCAAACTGCCATCACTACTTAGCATGACAAGTAGCATAAATACTAAATGTATCGCTGGTTGTAGACCCTGCAGGGATCCTGCAGCCCATGTCTGCTGCCGCTGTGAATGAATTATCCTGCTGTGTGTGTGTCTGAACTCGGCCTGATCGGTGGGTACACCTTTAGCTTGTCTCATCCTTCCTGAATAATCTTAATTTAGTATTATTATTGTAACATCACCTTAAATGTCTGCTAGGCTCTGCGCTGGAAGGCGGATAAAGAAAGAATGCTGTTTTTCCTCCACTGCTGTGTTGCATCCACGACTGCTTTACCTCTACGAGTGTCTTGCCTGCCTGACTGAGTGTTGCCTGGACGGCTTGTCTTCCGGCCTCACGTGCGTGCGAGCGAGCGAGCGAGCTCTTTAGGTTTAAGGAAGGCAGAGGAAGCCCTCAACAGGCCAGTTAGAGAACTACAACATCTGGAGGAAAAGAAAGAATTAAATGTAATGTGTCCCTTTTTAGAATACACATAAAACACACAAATGTCAAGGTACAGAGTGTGTACTGGTGTGCCTCACCAGAAAAAAGAAGGCTCTCACTCAGTCATATTTACAGAAAAAAAATCACACTGCTCTTTTCCCTCCATGTCATTTTAAATAGTGGATTGTGCACACAAAAAAGCAGTGCCTGCGTGCTTTTTAATTTTTTCGGACAAATGCCGTCACAGTCCACGGGCACAGAGTATCTGTCCCCGGCTGTTTGAAGAGCAAGCATGGGAAACAAAAGACAGCGTTTACCTGTTTGCATCCAGCTAGCCAAGCCTTTTTTGTGTACCAGCTACATTACATCTCATTACATTACATTGCATTTAGCTGACGCTTTTATCCAAAGCGACTTATAATCAGTGCGTTCGACCAACAAGATACAAACTTGAAGAAAACAGAATCATATAAGTACATCAGGTTTCATAGAGCCAAACATTTCAAGTGCTACTCAACTGGTTTTAGATAAGCCAGTCCTTTATTAGTATATAAGTGCTTTGTTAATAGTTCTATCGCTCGAAGTGGAGTCGAAAGAGATGAGTTTTCAGTCTGCGCCGGAAGATGTGTAAGCTATCTGCTGTCCTGATTTCAATGGGGAGCTCATTCCACCATTTTGGAGCCAGGATAGCAAACCCACGTGTTTTTGCTGATGGGAACTTGGGTCCCCCTCGCAGTGAGGGTGCAGCGAGCTGTTTGGTTGATGCAGAGCGTACTACATGCGCTGGGGTGTACGGTTTAACCATGTCCTGGATGTAGGAAGGGCCAGATCCATTCACAGCATGGTACGCAAGTACCAGTGTCTTGAAGTGGATTCTAGCAGTTACTGGAAGCCAGTGAAGGGAGCGGAGTGGTGTGGGAACATTTAGGAAGGTTGAAGACCAGACGAGCCGCTGCATTCTGGATGAGCTGCAGAGGTCGGATGGCACATGCAGGTAGACCAGCCAGGAGGGAGTTGCCGTAGTCTAGGCGTGAGATGACGAGAGCCTGGACCAGAACCTTCGTTGCTTTCTGGGTCAGCTGGGGACGTATCCTCCTGATTGACCTTGACTTGAAGATGAAGTCCATTTGCCTATCCTTCTGGACAAAAATCTCTATTACTTTTTTGCAAACGTCCTCCTTATCTTCTTGTAGTTTCAAAAGTCGAATCATAAATCTAATCGATAGATTTATGATTAGAAAATTATAAAAGTAGGGTAGACATGTGGAGATTATCCGGCTGAACAAAACGTGCATTTATCTAACAGGTACGTTTCCCACAGATCTTATTTGGAGCTAATTTCTAAAATCCTATGGAGAAATCTCATCTTTTTTTGTCGAGGGAACCCATGCGCAGCTTACTTCCGGGTTTTAGGACGCGTCACTGCAGCTCTCTCGTCTCCTCTTCACACACTTTTCGCGGCACACGTACTTACAGCCAATCAGCTCTGAATTATGTGAGATGACGTATGGTGGGGATGGCAGCTCTTTGCCCCTATGGTCATTATTTTTTTGCCACACACATTAAATAGGACAATACTCTGAGCATGCGCAGTGTAGTTTTTACAGTCACCATTCAGTTAGACAGAGAGAGGGAGGGGCATGATCGGGTTTTGTCCCACATGGCTCTAAACAGCTCAATAGGCACACTGTAGACACTAATTAGAAGAACACAGACTAAAACAGCAATGAGACGAATCAGATGATTAAACATGATCTTAAAATATATTTTATATATTTATTTATTTATTTTTTACATTTTCACGTTAGCTAGCATTACAGCCTTAGCCTTGTAATTTTTGTTAGCCTTAACATGAAGTAACATTAAACCCCAAAGTGTTAAACAGTAAGAGTAGTAGTCATATTTCGTGAACCCTTTGAAGAGTACTGTCACACCGGTGTGATCATTCTATAATACACGAGAGCTGTGTCCGGGTCCTCGGCAGTAAGTCGGACCCATTTCCGGTGAGGGTTGGCCTCCGCCAGGGCTGCGCTTTGTCACCAATCCTGTTTGTAATATACATGGATCGGATTTCGAGGCATAGTCGTGGGGGAGGGGGTCTGCAGTTCGGTGGACTAAGGATTGCACCACTGCTTTTTGCAGATGATGTGGTTCTAATGGCTTCATCGGTCTGCGACCTTCAGCACTCACTGGATCGGTTTGCAACCAAGTGTGAAGCGGCTGGGATGAGGATCAGCACCTCCAAATCTGAGGCCATGGTTCTCAGCAGGAAACCGATGGACTGTCCACTCCAAGTAGGGAATGAGTCCTTACCCCAAGTGAAGGAGTTCAAGTATCTCGGGGTCTTGTTCTCGAGTGAGGGAACAATGGAGAGTGAGATGGGCCGGAGAATCGGAGCAGCGGGAGCGGTACTGCAGTCGCTTTACCGCACCGTTGTGATGAAAAGAGAGCTGAGCCAGAAGGCAAAGCTCTCTGTCTACCGGGCCATTTCCGTTCCTACCCTCACCTATGGTCATGAAGGATGGGTCATGACCGAAAGAACGAGATCGCGGATACAAGCGGCCGAGATGGGTTTTCTCCGCAGGGTGGCTGGTGTCTCCCTTAGGGATAAGGTGAGAAGTTCGGTCATCCGGGAGGGACTCGGAGTTGAACCGCTCCTCCTTCGCGTCGAAAGGAGCCAGTTGAGGTGGTTCGGGCACCTAGTAAGGATGCCACCTGGGCGCCTCCCTAGGGAGGTGTTCCAGGCACGTCCAGCTGGGAAGAGACTAAGGGGTAGACCTAGGACCAGGTGGAGGGACTATATCTCTTCGCTGGCCTGGGAGCGCCTTGGGATCCCCCAGTCAGAGCTGGTTGATGTGGCCAGGGAAAAGAAAGTTTGGGGCTCTCTGCTGGAACTGCTACCCCTGCGACCCGACCACGGATAAGCGGGAGAAGATGGATGGATGGATGGATGTGTGTATGAATTATACTATTAGTTTTTTGGATGAATAAAAAAAAAAAAAATACTTTCAGCTTGGGGGCCCCCTAGTGGCCGCGGGGGCCCTATGCCCCCGCAGAGTCCGCCTATAGGAAGAAACGGCCCTGAGTATAGCTTTCAGAGAGAAAAACATGTGACGGTCGTGTATATAGCACATTTATAATTATATTTATATAACGATTTTTGGTTGAGCCAAAGTGCTGTACATATAATAAAAATAGCATACTGTAGAGACACTTTATAGCTAATACAATAGCACAGATTGTTCAGAATATCAGTATGAGAAAAAACGACACCCTCTATCCTTAGACCCTCTGTCCTTAGACCCTCTGTCCTTAGACCCTCTGTCCTTAGACCCTCACATCGTACAAGGAAAAACTTCCGGAGAAAAACCCACAGTTTAAGGGAAAAAATGGGAGAAACCTCAGGGAGAGCAACAGAGGAGGGATCCCTCTCCCAGGACGGACAGACGTGCAATAGATGCCGTGTGTAAATCGAAGAGATAATACATTTTACAGCATATAGACCGAATGTTAGGAAATGCATGTGTCTGTAATAAGAAGATGAATCTACGAAGATGTCAACTACAATCCTGTGGGAGCCTTCAGGGAGGCAGCAAACGAGAGATCTCTCCCCCATCAACACAGTCTCACTCCCTGAACGTCCAGGAGCGACGCTTGGTCAGGGTCCTATGGCAGTGGCTATATATGCTGTATGATTGTTGCTACTGTTGCGAGCCCTGGATCTTGAGTCGTGGCTGTGGTCCTGGATGGATATCCTCGTGGATTCATGTTCCTATACACACATGCATTTCCAAACATTTGGACTACCTATGTTGCAAATGTATTATCTTTTCAATTTACACACGGCATCTATTGCACGTATGTCCGTCCTGGGAGAGGGATCCCTCCTCTGTTGCTCTCCCTGAGGTTTCTCCCATTTTCCCCTTTAAAACTGTGGGTTTTCTTCGGATGTTTTTCCTTGTACGATGTGAGGGTCTGAGGACAGAGGGTGTCGTATTGTCATACTGATATTTTGTACAAACTGTGAAGTCCACTGAGACAAATGTAACATTTGTGATATTGGGCTATATAAATAAACATTGATTGATTGATTGATTGATTGATTGATTGTACTGTTAGGGGACATTTCTGGTTTCCCCATTGTTATTTCTAGTTGCGCAACAACAATAATAATCTTGGAGTACAACATCACCTGCCAATCGCGGAAATGTCGAGGAACCAGACTTGAACTTCTACTTTTCTTACAAATGTGTGTTAATCTACCTGAAACTGTAGAGACAGTTTGTTTCTACTCAACTATACAGACCATTGTTGAGGAGATGCAAAACATACTGTACATGAGTTGGGTCCGACCTATACTTTGAGTAATGTTACTTTGGTGCTAAAAATGAAAAATATGTATCCTTTATTTAACCAGGTAAAAGACTCATTGAGATTAAAATCTCTTTTCCAAGAGTGACCTGGCCAAGAAGGGCAGCATGAACGAAGTTAAAACAGATAAAACACACACAAGACCGGCAGACAAATACAGCTGTAAAACACAAATAAAATGACACATTAGTCAGTCAATATGCGAAATAAAACAAACTATTAAAAATCATTAAAAACTGGCAACATTTTATTATTATTTATTTGAGGATATACATCTACCAATGGTGTCGTGTCCTCTGTCCTTTAGGATGGACCTGAATTCCCCCATAGTAATTACATCTGAGAGTTTCAGCTCCTTCTGAACATTATTTAGACCCTCCAGAAAAACGCGGGCTAAAATCCTTGATTATGCGATCAAACATGCGGGGTTTTATGTGATTTCATGCGGTGAAATTGCGAGAAGTTGCAAAATATGCGGAAAAAATAAATATTGGGATGTCTTATTTATTTATTCTCTCTCACACACAACCTGCCACTAACGTTAAACCCCTTTACTATTCAATTAAACACATTCAATGTTTATTTATTGTAAAAGCAATTGGGCTATTTTATTCACACTCTCTCTCTCTCTCTCTCTCTCTCTCTCTCTCTCTCTCTCTCACACACACACACACTTCTCCGCCTCATTCTGTTTTCATTTACTCGTTCGTTATCTGACCAGCTTCAATGTTGAAGGCTACTCATCTCGTTTCTTGTAGCCCTCGAAAGGGTTTTGGAGGTCGATGCCTCGGTGAACGTGAGTTGTTTGGCTTTCTTGTCCGCAGCAGCAGAAAGCATTTTCGAATCTTTGAATGAATCAAAGTGGGTCGTCACCGTGGATTTTCTCTTATGCTCCAACACACAGTTGCACGGGGTGCAGAATAGTTTCCCCCCACTTTCGTGCAAGACATCGGGGTACTGCTTTGCCCGGTCTTTAGCAGAAATGTTCGTCGGTAAATGAGATGGATTAGATTTTTTCATCTTGGTGTTTTCTCTCTCGTGTGAGTTCCACACGTTCACTCTACGGTGTTGTTTACCTTCTGTGATGCGCGAGCTGATGACGTCGCGTCATCATCATCATCATCACTTCACGTCAAGACGAGTTAACATTTTTTTTTTTTTTACTTTGTGTGGAAAAATGCGGGGATTATGCGGCCTTTTGATAAATATGCGGCCTTTTAAAAATCTGCGCCATTTTGCTGATTATGCGGTAAATTCTGCGATTGCAGAATCGCGTTTTTCTGGAGGGTCTAATTATTCCAAGCTGTGGGGGCAGCATGTTTAAAAGCTGTTTTACCCAGTTCTGTTCTCACTGTAGGGACCAGCATCTGAATCAAATCTTGGGAGCGCAGGCCATACAGACTTTCTCTTTGACATATATATGTGCAAATATAGGAGGGAAACAACCCAAGCAGAGATTTATAAATAAAACCCAACCAATGGGAAAGTCTGTGAGCAGACAAAGATGGTCAATTAGCAGCAGCATATGAAGTGCAATGGTGTACTCGATATCCACATCCAGTAATAAATCGTAAGGCTCAATGGTACACAGTATCCAAGCTCTTTAGGCACTGGTCAGAGGCATTCATGTATAGCAGGTCACCATAATCTAATACAGGTAAAAACGTTGCAGATATCAAATGTTTCCTTGCAATAAGACTACAAAATGCGTCAGTACGTATTTTCGATTTTCCCAATCCAGACGAGAGATCTCTCCCCCGTCAACACAGTCTCACTCCCTGAACGTCCAGGAGCGATGCTTGGTCAGGGTCCTATGGCGTGCAGTTGTGACGCGCAGGAGTCTCCTTCAGCTTCATAAACGGACGCAAAGAGCTTTCAACTGATTGCAATGTATTCCCATCGGCAGCAGTATTTGACGCTCAGGGAAGCACCACATCAGTCCATGTCGGCGGCAGTTAAAGGCAATGTCAGCGTCCAATCCCATTGGATAACGGAGGATTTTACACCCGGAAGTAAGTATTCTCTTTACTGTCGATTGATTTTACAGTGATATCTGCACTACTCATCAACTCAAACACACCAGATTATCCTTGTTAATTACACAACATTGATTGGTTTAAATTGTGTACAATGCTTTTGTATTTTTCCCCTTCGATTCGGAGAAACAAATATTTTTTCGGAGTTTAGGATGGCAGAAGACACTAAACTACCCAGAATCCCCAGCTATCGTTTGGGACAAACCCCGTGATTAGTCCTCAAGCTCTGTGATTGGTTGACCTCATTGAACGTTGAACTGCATTCCATATGAAAAAAAAAATGTTTCGTAAAAGATAAAATAATACTTTATTCAGCAGTGCTTGCTTTACTCTTTGATGTCTTATAATTTGTTAATAATTACATACAATACATGGAATTTGTGTGTGTGTGTTCCAAGTGAATCTGCGGCCCCCTGGTGGCCAGTAAATACATTATATGGCCCCCACCACCATCCAAGTTGCCCATCCCTGACTTAAAGCAAGTACTCATCAAAAGTGGATTATCACCCCAATTATATTCGGGCCATTCTTTTAGAATAGGTGCAGCTACTTCTGCGGCTAATCAAGGCATATCATCCTCATCCCTGTAACAACTCGGGCCGTGGTCCTCCGCTGCCTTCACCTCCTTCATCTGCCTGGACATCAGCTCCGTACTGGCAATCCAAAAATCTCTCAAGCCTTAACTCGGGTAAATATGCATATAATTGGTGGTGGTGTTTTAATAGCATATCAACATATCATTTATCCTAACCCTATCTGAATCCTAATCGTATCACTCATTCTAAGATCATGGGCATGTTTTACTCTTGCCAATGTCTTATTTGTGTCATGCTTTGTATTCCAAGTCACGGCTTCATGCTCACACTCATGTGCTGTGTCAAGCCAGGATATCTTATCCATGCATCATCGTATGCCTCAACAATTGCATTCCATGCATTCATAAACCCGGATTTCATGTCTCAGTACCAATGCTAAACCCATGTGCATTTCATGCATTTTAAGCCTGTATATTTATATGTCACATTCTCATGCTAAAACCCATGTGTAAATCATGCATTCCACCGGAAGGGTCCACGTCTCAGGCTTGTGTCAAGCCAGGATATGATTATCCTTGCATCATCGTACGCCTCAGCCCATTCTCATGATTAAACTCCTGCGTATTTCATGCACTTATAAGCTGCTACTATTTATATGTCACCATTCTCATGTGAAATGTCACCATCCCACGTTAAACCCCATGTGCCTCATGCACTCTTAAGCCTGATATGACATTTACGAGTTTCCATCTCATGCTAAAACCCCAGATGCATTTCATGCATTTCCAGCCTTTATATATATTCATGTGTCACGTCCTTGCTAAATAATCACGACCCAGGGCACGGGTCCGTGTCTCGGCTCGGTGTCGAGCCAGGCTATAATTAATATGTCATTGTTCGGCTTTAACGAGCTGAAGGTCCGTTCCCTAAGAGTAACTACACTCTTAATTCCATGCTATTCAAAAACACTTATTCTCCATCCTGTATAACTCTCTTATCATATCCCATAGATCCAATCGTATGATCCAGCACGTATTATAAGAAATCCGTACATTTCATTTCATAATACTTATTTTGTTTTGGGGGTTTCATCGGATCGGTTCAACCCTCCCGAATGATACTTCCTGCACAACGGGGCCTAATCGCCAAAATCACCATTACATTCATTTTTGTATCTCGGCAATAAATATGTATTCTTACATCAAAACCATCTCTCCTGATTGAAATGAAGCTCAGGAGAGACCGTCAACCAGGAAGACCGTCTTTACTCTTCATTTACTATTTCCATGTAACTACTCTCTCTCCTCTCAATAAGTGATCAGGGGCGTCACTCTCCAGCTTAACCAATCACTTCGCTCTATTCCCAAGAGCCTATCATAACGCTCTGCTAAACCTTTTAAATCTGCTCTCCCCCCTCTGACAGCTGTCATTTCAGGTGACTCAACGCAACTCTCCTCCACCCCTTTTCATCTCCTGTCCCTCTGAATCCAGGGCCAAGCTAAGCCACTCCTCTTCAGACCGACCCAACTATCCTTCACCACCACCAGTGTCTAGACCCCAGGGGGGTTTCATCGGATCGGTTCTGCCCTCCCGAATGATACTTCCTGCACAACGGGGCCTAATTGCCAAAATCACCATTACATTAATTTGTGTATCTCTGCAATAAATATGTATTCTTACATCAAAACCGTCTCTCCTGATTGAACTGAGAACATATTGTTTATCCGGTTTCTTTTATTTTTTAACAATATGATTTGTTGATTACAGTGTTCTGAATATCTTATTGTGTGTCTACCATAGAACCTCTGGAGGTAAGTATATTGTTGATGTTTATATGCATACAGTTAACTCTTTTTTTTAATAACAGTTTCAACTTTAGTGCAATGCCTTGTTTATTACTTGTTTCTGCATCTACAACTAAATATATAAGTTAATCTCATCTAAATAACCCTAAATAAAAAGTATTTTATTTCTGCTTCCAACCTGATTCAACAGAGGTGAAAGGACTTAAGGAATAATCCTAAAATTCCATCTTAACTCTGAATGAGCTGATTGTAATCTGCTGCAAAACACAAACAATAGGCAGGAATGGGAGTCTGTTTCAAAGGCATTTTTCTTTTAGTTCGATTTGATGATATAAACAGAACAGAATAAAACTAGAAACATCGTAAATATTCTCTATATTAAGTCATTGGTTCTTCTTTTAGACCAGAACAGACTGATAACTCAACAGGAACTATCAAAAACATCCCAATGGAAGTTTAAAGTCACAACATTTCATTAACCAAAATCAAGTGGTTATAGTATAAATCAGAAAAGTAGTATGACAAAAACATTAAACATATTAAAAACTTCTGTTGATAAAGATGGAGTATATATATGTAAGGATGTATGTGGAAATTCATGTATGAATATTGTCAAACAGAGTATATACAACCAGACAGATTTTTCTCTTGTGAATTGTCGTAGGACTAATTAATTGTCCTCTTTTTTTGTTGCACATGCAGAGTCTCCAGGGTTGTCCTCAGTCTCTGGTTGTAAATGTCTCTCTGGATCTGAGTTCCTGGCTGGCTCTGGTCCTCCACAGTCCTCTCCATCAGCTTCTGTTTCCATGTGTTCAGCTGAGCTGCTGGCTGGAGGCTCTGCCTCTCTGTTCTCCTCACTTTGAGTTTGATGAAGCTGTGAGGACTGACGACCAACACACTTATGGCTTTTGACCTTATGACTCCAGGTGAATCTTTTGTCACAAACACTGCAGCTGTATGGTTTCTCTCCTGTGTGGATTCTAATGTGGCACTTTAAACTTCCTTTCACTGCAAAAGATTTCTTACAAATTGAGCAGATGTATGGTTTCTCTCCTGTGTGGATTCTCATGTGCAGATTTAAATATCCTTTCCATGCAAATGTTTTCTCACAGACTGAGCAGCTGAATGGTTTCTCTCCTGCACTACGTCTTGAATCACTGACAGGGTCTTGTTTATTTCTCTGAGAGTTTGAACCTGGTTCTCTGGTCTTCTTCCAATCAGCCCTGTCTTCAGTATAGGGTTTAGAAGAGTCTCCAGGGTTGTCCTCAGTCTCTGGTTGTAAATGTCTCTCTGGATCTGAATTCCTGGCTGGTTCTGGTCCTCCACAGTCCTCTCCATCAGCTTCTTTTTCCATGTGTTCAGCTGAGCTGCTGGCTGGAGGCTCTGCCTCTCTGTTCTCCTCACTTTGATTTTGATGAAGCTGTGAGGACTGACGACCAACACACTTATGGGTTTTGACAAGATAGCTCTGTGTGAATCTTTTGTCACAATCACTGCAGCTGTATGGTTTCTCTCCTGTGTGGACTCTCATGTGTCTATTTAAATCTCCACTCTGTGTAAAATATTTCTTACAAAATGAGCAGCTGTATGGTTTCTCTCCTGTGTGGTTTCTCACGTGGTGCTTTAAACTTCTTCTATGTGAAAAATATTTCTTACAGACTGAGCAGCTGAATGGTTTCTCTCCTGCACTACGTCTTGAATCACTGACAGGGTCTTGTTTATTTCTCTGAGAGTTTGAACCTGGTTCTCTGGTCTCCTTCCAATCAGCACTGTCTTCAGTGTCAGGTTCAGAAGAGTCTCCAGGGTTGTCCTCAGTCTCTGGTTGTAAATGTATCTCTGGATCTGAGTTCCTCGCTGGTTCTGGTCCTCCACAGTCCTCTCCATCAGCTTCTGTTTCCATGTGTTCAGTTTGTCTTTGATGAAGCTGAGAGGACTGAGGTTTCTCTTCATCATCTTCACTCTTCACAGGGACAGAAGTGAATGTGGACTTGGTGATATCAGCCTCCTCCAGTCCTTGAAGCTGCTCTCCCTCCTGACTGATCCAGAGTTCCTCCTGCTCCTCTTTAATGTGTGGGGGGGGCTCTGAGTCCTCCTGGTCCAGACTGGAGCTCCACTCCTGCTGCTGAGGGGGAACCTCTTCTTTAACCACCACCAGCTGCTGGATGTCTGCAGGAAACAGGAAACACATATTCAGAGAACATTACCAACATTAACATTTCAAATGCTTGCCTATCATTTAGCTAAGTCCCGCCCTCTTTGTATGTCTGTTGGCTCAATTGTCTGTCAATTACACCTTTTTTCCAGATGCTCCGGAGAGTTTCAGGAAAACAGGTGAGTTAGTACTGTAGCTGATATAAAAGGAAGTTACACTGCTTAGTTTGGACAGGGAGAGTGTGGGGGCGAAGTTTCTCCTTTTCTGTTTGCAGATATGAGTTTCTACATGAAGGTTTGTGTAATTCATGATCAAGTTAGTTATCAGGATTAGATCTGCATTTACTGGCTGTATGAGCTGATGGTGCATTTTAGTGATTGTTTTTAAGGTAAAAGGGCGCTGCTATTGCAGAGCTCGCTGTGCCCTTCAATGCACACGTAGCAAATAGGTAGGAATGGAGGAGCCAAATCTCAAATCCTGACTTTATTCACAAAATGTGGAGTTTCTTAAATTCTCAAAAATCCACACTTTTTCTCAAAATGTTGAAGTTGGAGTAATGAGGCTAATGTTAAAAGTCAAAGTTAATTTAGTTGTTGCATTAAAATATCAAACACTGAGACCAGTGTTAGTGTAAGCTTGCTGACTGCCACTCGTCCACCGGCAGACATCGATCCCCTATTGATATACAATTAAATAAACTTAACACTAAATCAGGAAATCTGTGTTTGGTAGATTATTTCTTTATCGTAACAATGCTTCTTGGCAATACATCTGATAACGTTGGAAAGCCTGTTTTCTTGCCGGAGAGTGGCTGCTGTTTGGCATTGGCAGAGGAGATTGGTCACATTTTTCATGGACGCACCCCACATACTCAGTTATTGTTGTTACGAGTTAATAAAGAGAGACTGAATAAAGAGAGAGTTCAAAGAGAGAGAGAATAAAGAGGGAACAGACCTGCTCTGTGGATCTGAAGCTGAGGCTGTAAAACAGCGTCCAGTAGTTTCCGGTGTCTCTCGTTCTCCTGTTTTGAACGAGACAGTTCCTCCTCGTACTCTGCTATCGTTCTTTCAAACAGAACAAAGATGTCTTCAGCAGCCGCAGTGAGTCGCTGCTTCACCAACGAGAGCAGGACAACACTCATGTTTACTAAATCACCACTTCCTGTTAAACACACTGTTTCTCTCTGAAGCTTCAGTCTCTGTTGAACACACTGTTTCTCTGAAGCTTCAGTCTCTGTTCAACACACTGTTTCTCTCTGAAGCTTCAGTCTCTGTTGAACACACTGTTTCTCTGAAGCTTCAGTCTCTGTTGAACACACTGTTTCTCTCTGAAGCTTCAGTCTCTGTTGAACACACTGTTTCTCTCTGAAGCTTCAGTCTCTGTTCAACACACTGTTTCTCTGAAGCTTCAGTCTCTGTTGAACACACTGTTTCTCTCTGAAGCTTCAGTCTCTGTTGAACACACTGTTTCTCTGAAGCTTCCTGAGCTGCTGTTCAGCTGGACAGCAGGAAGCAGAGGTTTGGGAGGATGATGTCCCTGATGCTGTTTAGATTCCTCCAGCACCACGGGGGGTCCTAAGTGGATGGCAGCTCCTTCCTCAGCAGATCCAGTTCTCCAGAATTGTCCTAATTACAGAGAAAACAAGAGAAAAAGAAACAAATTAATTAATCTTATTAACAAATGATGATTGCAAAAATGATGACCATCCCTAAAGGATTATTTAAAATTCCGTACTGTTTTGGTTTTTAAAAATATCTATATCTATAAAAAAAACATGTGCAAGTGTTTACAGACCACCCTTTGTAGCCATGCCTCATACATTAGTTACACTGTAAAAATAAAAAGTTTTTTGGTAACACTTTATATTAAGGTACACAAATTAACCATCAACTTGTTAATTAACATGCATATTAGCAGTATGCTCTTTATTAGTCATTATAAAACACTTATTAATGCCTTATTCTGCATGACCATATTCTACAAGTAATAAGTCATTAGTTGAGAGGTTTTCCTCAATAACCCTCTAATTAGTGCTGATTTATTGCAAGTAAGGAAGTTATTGTACATGAGTTTTGGTCTTAATATGCTCTGCTCAATATGGGCCTAATAAGGCAGTAGTAGCACAAGAATAGTTATTCTCTCATAATAACACTTAACAAATATGATCTCTTCTTATGTAACAACACATGAAACTATAAGTGTTAATTGTGTCTAAATAACTCAAAATTAGGTATTTCTATCTAAGAACATGTTCCCTACTTTAAAGTGAAGTCTTGTTCATAACCAATAAGCTAGTAGTTTGACTCTAATTGACCTGAACATGTTCCCTATTCTAAAGTGAAGTCTTGTTCATAACCAATAAGCTAGTAGTTTGACTCTAATTGACCTGAACATGTTCCCTATTCTAAAGTGAAGTCTTGTTCATAACCAATAAGCTAGTAGTTTGACTCTAATTGACCTGAACATGTTCCCTATTCTAAAGTTGCCTCCTCGTCACACTTTGTAAATACATTATAGCACACAACTACTGAAATTAACCTCAACAGCACATGAACAAAGTAGGCACACGTTGAAATATCTGTTTTATTAATGAACCACTAAAGAGAGGTTCAGACACATCCCAACACATGTCAACTTTCTCCAAGGCTGAGAACACATAATGCAGCCTGTACTTTTTAATAAAAACAGATTTCCTTTAACAGATTGTATTTATTTGTGATCATACTGTGATACAATAGGTGTACTGTCTCAGTGTGAACATAGATTAAATAGCCAGCCAAACTCTTTTGAGAGCCAGGGAATGAGCAGCCATGCTCCTTTATTGACTTATTTGCAGTCCACTGACATTCAAACGGAGTGAAACTATACAAAAAGAAGTTACAAGGCACTTAATGATCTCATACATGTGTAACACACACATATTAACACATGGGACAACTAAGTGTAAACAACGTTAATATAGCTAATGCTAGCTGTGCAATAAGCTTGTGTGTACAGGCCATGGATGTATAATAAGAACGGTACAGGCTAGTATGGCTAACGCAAATGCTAGCGCGAATGCTAACGCGAATGCTAGCGCGAATGCAAACGCATTTTCTCATTGTGTTTAAACCGTTTAAACATCTCCAAATGTCATCACATAAACACAATACATGTTACTAATCCTTACAGTGTAAGTGTAAGGCTCACACTTACAGTCATTGCTTTCGGACGGAATTTACCCTTTTACTCTTCAGGTTGCAAAGGGAAAATTATTAGCAGTCTACTCATTGATGTCTACTGCCATGCTATTCAGTTCACTTTCTCCTACGTCCTGTACCCGGTTTCCTGTCTAACCTTCAGTACACATTTTACAAATATATAAATGTGCAAATATGAAACATGCAGGTCAATATCACCTTGCTATTGGGAGCTGAACTGTCAATACCCCAACACATATTCCTAGATATAAATACCTAATTTTGAATTATTTAGACACAATTAACACTTATAGTTTCATGTCTTGTTAATAAGTCTTATTATGGTAGAATTACTATTCTTGTGGTACTGCCTTATTAGGCCCATATTGAGCAGAGCATATTAAGACCAAAACTCATGTACAACAACTTCCTTACTTGCAATAAATAAGCACTAATTAGAGGGTTATTGTGTTATTTTTCTACATCCAACTCACAGGTTTATCATTACTTTGAGAAAAAAGATTATAATTTTCCCCTTTTAGAAGTGTAGTTACGGTCATTTGTTCTGGGAATGTCATTTTCGAGCCGGAGACCTGAAAAACAGGGATGGGGTGCACAGGTTAAAAATGCACCTATCGTGCTATTTTAAAAAGGCATATATTATGGGTCTCAGATATATACAAATATATAAAAACATGTCTATGATGTTTTTTGCTCAAAATACAAACAGATGAATGCACTTTAGACATCCCTCAAATCCCTCTATTCCAGCCTTTTACTTACATTACTTACAGCGCCCATCGTACAGGGCAAATGAAAAGTGTAACCGGGGTGACAAGGGTGTTACATTTACTTAATTATGAATATTGTTACATCAAGGCCGAAAAGTAGGATGAGCACCAACGTCAAAAAAAATGTTTCCCTCCCAGAGCTGCCAGCGCAGCGCCTCCCCCAGATCTGGCGCCCTAGTAGACTGCTCAATTAAATCGTATTTTAAAATCGTATTTTAAATCGTATTTTAAATCGCGATTACGATTTTCAACGAATACAACGTAATCAAAATAAAACGATTATTTTTTAATTATTATTATTTTAGGTTTTTCCGTTGAATTATACTTAAAGTTCAGGGTAATCAACTGTTAAAAACATATTGTTCACATTTTTTTTCTCCAATAAATGGATGTTTTCAAAGTCAATGAATAATCGCATTTAATAATCGCAATTAAAATTATTGACCCAAATAATCGAGATTAAGATTTGTGCCATAATCGAGCAGCCCTACGCGACTTCCTATGCCAAAAACCGGCCCTGAATCCCTTCATGCCTTCACCACCACCAGTGTCTAGACCCCAGGGGGGGTTTCATCGGTTCGGTTCCTCCCCCCCCCCGAATGATATAGAGAGGCGAAGTCCCGCCCATCTACTTCCGACCCATGGGACCTTATTTCAGAATAATTATGTATTGAAGTCAATGGAGAGAGAAAACTTATCTTTCGATCACGTTTGAATTGTGCCATGAATTACACATATGATGATGATCTTAAAAAATCATTTCCATGTAAAAAAAGTCACAGTTTTTCGTAAAACTGTTGAAATATAAGACTATGAAAAATACGCAACTAGAAAGACTACAAATCCCCGAATCCCGGTCCCGCATGCTGGCTCTTCCGAAACCGACTAACTCCCCTTGTGTGTGTGTACAGCTCTCAACATGCCCAGACTTGGAGTGATTTTCACCTCTTTTAATACTTTTCGCCTCATTCTGAAAGAAAGAAGTGAAATGTTTCAACGTGACGGCCATCTTGGTGTGTGGTGCGAGACGGGAGTTGTAGTTCATTGAGCGTTTTCACACAAAGAAAGTGTTACTTTTACGACACATTTTAAAAATGTTGATTTGCAAAATTATCTTTTAAATTGACAAACATCATATGTGTAATTCGTGGCACAATTCAAATGGGATTGAAAGATAATCTTTCTCTCCCCATTGATTTCAATACATAATTTTTCTGAAATAAGGTCCATTGGAGCTCCCCCGGAAAGGGAGGGACTTTGCCTCTCTATACCAGCACAACGGGGTCTCTCCTGATTGAAAGTTAAACCCAATAGGCCTACCCACATTCATCAGTTATTAAAGTAGGCTAAGTTAAACCCATACCTGCCAACCCTACCGATTTGGGCGGTAGTCTACCGCTTTTGACATGTTTCTACCACCTACCGACTTAGCTGGCTTTCCCTACCGATTTTCAATCTTCCCAAACTATAACAAATAAAAATGACACTACATGGGCCCTTTCTCATTTCATCAAATCCCCCTCCTCGACTCCTCGGTCCTCCGGTAGTGACCCGGAAATTAATTTCAGCGCGCCATGTTGAAGGATCTAATTTCTCTAAATGCACACCGAGGATCGAGCGTCGAGGAGGCTCTCTGGAGGAGCTATAACCGAGGAGAGAGGAGGCTCTCTGGAGGAGCTATAACCGAGGAGACACTGATGGGTCCTCCACGGCTCCTTCGTGGATGCATTTCCGGGAACAGAGATGTTTCAAAGAGTCTTGACGCACGGCCGGACTGATCTCAGCTCTGCATGCATCCCCTGGATATTATTTTAGTAACTGCTTTTCATCGCGACGTGATGTTTCCAGAGAGAACAGCTGAGAGGTCCGTGCAGAAAGCAGAGCAGTGTGTATAATATATATCACTCAGTAGAACAGGCCTTTAGTGCTTCACAAAATAAAATACACAACGGCTGTTGGCTGTTAGCTGTAGGTGCGTGTGTGTGGTACTGTGTGTGTGTGTGTGTGGTACAGTGTGTGTGGTACAGTGTGTGCGTGTGTTGTACAGTGTGTAGGTGTGTGTGTGTGGTACAGTGTGTGCGTGTGTGTGTGTTGTACAGTGTGTAGGTGTGTGTGTGTGTTGTACAGTGTGTAGGTGTGTGGTACAGTGTGTGTGGTACAGTGTGTAGGTGTGTGTGTGGTACAGTGTGTAGGCGTGTGTGTGGTACAGTGTGTGTGGTACAGTGTGTAGGTGGTACAGTGTGTAGGCGTGTGTGTGGTACAGTGTGTAGATGTGTGTGTGGTACAGTGTGTGTGGTACAGTGTGTAGGCGTGTGTGTGGTACAGTGTGTGTGGTACAGTGTGTAGGCGTGTGTGTGGTACAGTGTGTAGGCGTGTGTGTGGTACAGTGTGTGCGTAGATGCAGCGGACAGACAGGTCTCAGTTGGTTTGGTGTCCTCTGCTTACTTTTAATACTTGTAAATAAAACTTTTGGCCCGTAATTTATTTTCCTCATTGTAGCGACCAGAGAGGGGGGGGGGATATATCCAGTCTCTGATAGTGTTATGTTATTATGAGAGTGCTCCGTTTGATTCTGAAATTGTATATATTTATATAAATATATACATATATGTGTGTGTGTGTGTGTGTCCTCATCTGTAGCCTGTTATTGTCTCATGACACCGCACTGTGAATGAATCAAAGTAAATATATAAGTGGTCATGAACACATCTGTCCATCAGACTGAGGGCTGCTGTGCCTCCTGTCATCATTAATGGACGTCTCTTTAATATGACCGCTCAGAGGAGAGGAGTTCTCATTTCTCTAAGCGCCTGCTGCTTCCCCTCCTCTCTCCTCGGTTCCCCTCCTCAGTCCTCCGCTCGCATCTCCTGTGGGAGGGATTAAGTCTTGAGGATAGGAGTCGAGGAGGGGAGTTAGAGAAATGAGAAAGGGCCATAGACACTGGACTCGACTTTTGGCGGACTCCGATTGCAGCGTGTCTGTGATCCCATCATACAAACAGTCCTCTGTGTTTCTGAAAGAGAAACAACGCTGCCTTTCCTCTGCACCCCCGGGGCTGATGGGTAATCACTCCCAAATTAAGGGAACAGAGACGAGGCATTTGAGTCCTGCAGGATTTCCCCGTTAATATCAGTGTCTCGAAAACACATGTTGGCGACTGCAAGACATCCAGTGTTTGGTCTTTTCCTGAAGCATCCTTCACCTACAGTAACTCAACTGAAAGAGGACCACCAACACACACAAAATGTGATACAATTTTGAGATTTTGGATATTTATCTCCTATTCTTTCACTTTTTCTGACATTTTCAACACCAAACATGTCGTTAATGTCTCTGTTTAGTGAACTACAGCAATCTGAAAGCCTGTACATTATTTATATCACACTTTATCAGTAGACAAATGCAGGAGATTATTTTTTTAATGCAGTATTTTCTGATTTAAGGCGCAACACAAAGATATTTCGCTCTGTGCAAACCTTTGACTCTAATATGTCAACAACATGAAACACGAATATGAACCTGGCTTTATCCAATGTTCACACAAGAGTTCTACATTCTGACACATCCTTCATCTACACTGTCTCAACTGAAAGAGGACCAGAAGCACATTAAAAATATAATAACATGTGGAGACTTTGGGATATTTATCTCCCATTATTTTACTTTTCGGGCATTTTACAGACCAGACATGTCGTTGATGTCACTGTTTACCAAACTACCACTTTTTCTGAAAAATGCATAAAATGATGCAATATATGTTAAATACATGGTTTATACATGTAATTACTGGGGTTCCATTTCTTCTGATTACCTAATTTGGGCGTGCACATTTGCCGCACGCAAACCTACCTATTTTGGATTTGGAAAGGTTGGCATGTATTTAAACCCGATACTCACATGTATCAGTTATTAAAGTAAGTTAAACCCAATACTCACATGTATCAGTTATTAAAGTAAGTTAAACCCAATAATACTCACATGTATCAGTTACTCCTGACGTGCTGCTTTCTCTCTGAGACCGGACCGACATTTTTGTTTGTTTCCTCGTCACCGGCGCGCATTGCATCCTGGGATACGGTGGGCTGCGAGGAAGAGGACTCTTCAAATCCGGGAAAAGCAGAAGACCGCTCTCCAACCCGCCCCTCCCCCCTCTCTTCTGTCTGTCCGCAGAATCAGAAGTCCTTTATTGGTCCCACAGAGGGACATTAACATGGTTACAGCAACAGTGGAGATAGATGCTGCTCCCAGACCGTAGTGGAGGAATACAGGGGAGGACTCTCTGCAGTCTTCCCGGACTGAAGCACCAGGCTTCGGCTTCAATAACCCACTCTGAAATGAGGCAGACAGGCAGGCTGTTCCTTGGGAGGCCGCTGTGTTCCTCAGGACTTTGTTACACAGCTAACTGGAGACAGACTGATCACTGCTGCTACTCCCGCTCTCTTCCGGACACACACTACACTCGCTCACTCTCGCTCTACACATGCACGCGCCACATGCACGCGCCACACTTCCCTCTCTCTCTTAAAGGGATAGGCGACCCCACTCTGCATCACCCTGCTATGATAGATAGATACAGACCCGGCGGCAGACGTACATGTCTAGGCCGGCATTTGATTTACCAGGGCGGGCCCACCACGACACTTAAATTTCCCGGGAAATCTGCTCGTGAATGGTTGAAAGAGAGGGGTTTTAGGTTGCCATAAGGCTGTTGACGGTCTTATGTATCCATCGGTTGGTTTTGTGGCACATTTGTAACGCTGTGCCAACTTGGGCGAGCACGCAGACAAACTTGAGCGCACACAGGGTGGAGAAGTGGAGTGAGGTTGAGAGAGAGAGAGAGAGAGAGAGAGAGAGAGAGAGAGAGAGAGAGAGAGAGAGAGAGATTGAGCGAGGCAGAGAGCCTGTGCAGCGGTCTGCTTGCGCACAGAGCAGGAGTTTATGAGAGAGCGGGCTTGAGAGTAAATTTCTCTTCAAAATATAATTGATTGCCAGCTGACTTGCTTGCTCGTTGGTAACGTAGGCCTAACTGATTTCTTCTAATGTGCCTGCATCTGGCGCTGAGTTGCCATATTCCTTTCGTGAACCACTAGCAAGAGTAAACTAACTGACAGGCTGCTGTGCCGCATCTCACTCAAAAACCCACACGACTCAACCCAGCGAAAAACCAGTCTTGCGCGCAGCCTTTCATTCAGAATTTCCTAGCAAAATAAAAAAATGATATTAAACTAATACAAAAATAAATATTAGGACAAAGCCCTACAAATAACAACAATAAACATAATAATAAAACAATAAAAATGTGGTATTCAGTCCTGATTAAAACAGCGGGCCCAAATCCTGGATGGGCGGGCCCGGCCCCCATGGGGCCCGCCCATGACGCCGGGTCTGGATAGATAGACTGATAGACACCATAGATCACAATATTTTACTGACAAAACTGGAACGGTATGGCATCAGAGGGGTGGGATTAGACTGGGTGTGAGATTATTTAAGCAACAGACAACAATTTGTTGAAATTGGTGAACATAAATCAGAATATATGAACATAACTTGTGGAGTACCTCAGGGGTCTGTGTTGGGTCCAAAACTGTTCATAATATACATCCACGACATTTGAGTATCAAATATATTGAAATCTATTTTATTTGCAGATGACACTATTATTTTTTGTTCTGGTGACAATTTGAAAGAGCCAGTGGCGACTGGTCATTAGGGGCACAGCCCCACCTAGTGTCAGCAGAAAGCATTAAAAAATAATTATTACAAAAAAATGCTAAAAAAATATATTTTAAGATCATGTTTAATCATCTGATTCGTGTTCTTCTAATTAGTGTCTACAGTGTGTGCCTATTGAGCTGTTTAGAGCCATGTGGGACAAAACCCGATCGTGCCCCTCTCTCTCACTGTCTAAGTGAACGGTGACTATAAAAACTAGAGCTGCCATCCCCACCATACGTCATCTCACATCATTCAGAGCTGATTGGCTGTAAGTACGTGTGCCGCGAGAAGTGTGGTGTGTGAAGAGGAGACGAGAGAGCTGCAGTGACGCGTCCTAAAACCAGGAAGTAAGCTGCGCATGGCTTCTCTCCACAAAAAAGCAATGAGATTTCTCCATAGGATTTTAGAAAATAGCTCCAAATAAGATCTGTGGGAAACGTAGCTGTTAGATAAATACACGTTTTGTTCAGCCGGATAATATCCACATGTCTACCCTACTTTTATCTTTTTCTAATCATAAATCTATGGACTAGATTAGATTTATGATAGACTTTTGAAACTACAAGAAGATAAGGAGGACTTTTACAAAAAAGTAATAGAGATTTTTGTCCAGAAGGATAGGCCAATGGACTTCATCTTCAAGTCAAGGTAAGACCGCCATTTTCAATAAAATGGCGGTCTTACTAAGAGAGAACATTTCAATATTTAAGAGACCACATTTAATCTTCCTGTTTTGTTGCACTGTAGTAGTTGTTACATTCACTGTTATTAAGTTATTGTGTGAGACACCTCTATTAGGCTTTACTTTAAATTGTCTTTGGGCAGACACACACACCGTTAATATTGGGTATTTTATTGGAGAGAGCACAGAGAAACATATAAAACTGCGACTCCGCCTCCTGGTCTCAACTCCAGTTTGTCATGGATTAAGTCCACAAAGCCCTGAAATGTTTGCCGAAATGAGATCTGCACCTTCCAAAGAAGGATGAATGCCGTCTCTCTTAATCAGACCAGGTTTTCCCCAGAAGGCTGTCCAATTATTTACGAAGCCCACATTGTTTGCTGGGCACCACCAATACAACCAGCGCTGAAATGATGACATGCGGCTATACATGTCATCATTGATCAGATTGGGGAGGGGACCAGAGAAGATTACGGTGTCCGACATTGTTTTCGCATAACTACACACCGACTCCACATTAAGTTTGGTGCATTCTCATTGGCGTAAACGAACATCATTACCACCCACGTGAATAACAATCCTACTGTATTTACATTTATTCTTAGCCAGCAGTTTAAAATGCGCCTCAACGTCGCCCGCTCTGGCCCCGGGAATGCATGTGACTGTGGAGGCTTCGGTCTCTAAATTCACGTGTCTCATAATAGAGCTACCAACAGTGGCGGCTGGTGGAAAATATTTTTGGTGGGGCTGTTGATATAGTGAGTAAAAAATTTTTTTTGGGGAGAAATGACCCCTTAAATTAGGACTTCTGGTGATGTAATGGCGCGTTTCCAGTGCAGCGCGGAGCTCGCTTTAATGCTGCCTTCAGACCGGACGCGATGCGAATATTCGCTTCGCTCTAAACGCTCCTATCGCATCGCTCTAGTCGCTCGAGTTTCACCGCGGCTGCCAGCTGTGTTTACTCGCATCATTCAAACAAGACGCGCTCGGGAGCTACAACTACAACAAAATGAACATATTTTACTGTGATTAAATTGTAATACACGTTTCTAAATGATGCCGAAGTAACAACATACTGATACCGGTTAGTAAAAACCATGAATTAATGCTTTGACAAGTCTGAAGACAGACGGCAGGCGAAAAACCTTTTAGAATGCTTGTTTTCTGAATGGAGCTTGGCTAAGCTAACGTTATATATGCTCCGACCGTCCACACTCACAACAACGGCCTATACAGACATAAATAAACCAGCGACTGTATTCTCCATGACACAGGCAGTCTGTGGTTTGTACTTGTTTAACTTTTGTCTAGTTTCTGAACAGATCGTATCTGTCCCCGGCTGTTTGAAGAGCAAGCATGGGAAACAAAAGATAGCATTTACCTGTTTGCATCCAGCTAGCCATGCCTTTCTGGTGTACCAGCTACGTGAGAAGCCTCGTTGATACGTTTGGTCTTTTTCACGAGCTTGCTGCGATATATACAAATCAGGTTGGTCCGGTCCAAGGTCTTTAAGTATCAATTTATCTCCCAAACTTCTCCTTTCGAAAGGATTGGAGAGTAGCTCTTGAACGGAATTGGGCGGGGACCGAGGTCCGGCGACTCCACCTGCACACGAAGCCATTCTCATCCAACTCATCCAACACCTTGGTCACTCGCGAGTCTAAAAAACAACTCACGTCAACGCACGTAAGCAACGTGGGCGCCAACGTGAGCGCCCTCGTGATCAAAATATTTGACGGAGCTGATAGGCTGAAATTATGTTTCGGCGGCACAGTTTACTATTGAGACTTTTGCAACGTGCTGGTTGCTGCTGTTCGGCTCGGGGGCTCCGCCCGGTAATGATAAACTAATGCCACGGGCAAGGCCAGGCAGGAAACATGTGACTTATCAGTCACTTTAGACATCGTAACACATTTTTAAACGAGATTTTATTGTAGATTATACATTTTACTGATACCAATTGTATGATATTTACCTTGTTCATTAAAAATATAAAATATATATATATATATTTTTTTTTATTTTATTTATTTTTTTATATATTTTTTTGTATGTGGGAACAGGTGGGGCGGCGCCCCTAGCGCCCCTATGGGCCGGCCGCCACTGGCTACCGATAACCAGAATTGGCTGCTCTGGAGTTGGCCGGGGGACGGCTAGTAGGCCTATTTAGCTACCTCTTGCCGGTCTATACCGGCTAACATGGGATTTAATGTAGCTGAGTTACTTTCTAAAATGCGGAGCCGGGCTTCTATGGCTATGATTCCCGCCTCCAACCTAGCAACTGTACTACATTTAACACACACAGGCTTATCGGTACCAGTGAAGGAGGAAGGGAAATAGCCAAACATAAGACAGAGCAGGAAATAGCACCCGAGGGTGGGGAAGTGGCCATGGTTAGCTATCAAGCTAAATTAGCTACCGTTAGCAAAACCGAAAGAAGTGTAAGCAACTGTGGAGTTACAGTCGCTAAGAGAAGGAGAGTTGTGAGCGCTTAAAGGTGGGGTAGGTAATTTTGGAGAAACCAGCTCGAGTGCGCTAGAATTTGAAAATACACAGCCGGAAAAAATCTGCCATTTCCTTACAGAGCCCCTCCTCCAACACACACGAACGAGCACGTGACCAATGAGGGCACGAGATACGTTTGTGCACAGATGGAAGGCTGACAGGCAGGTAGGCCATCCAGTTATTTTAGCCGGGCCGGCTCAAATGATTGGTTGTACTTTTTACAGTACTACAGCTTCCACTGATGACATTTTGTTATGGATTTTTTGTCAAAGCATTTAATATATGCATTGCTCTCGGGATGTTAAGAGCATTCCATGGAATATAACAAAAAGTGTATCTCGAGCCGGTTTCCCAAATGTACCTACCCCACCTTTAAGCTGTAGTAACGTGTGATTATAAAGGCAGGTAGCTGCCGTGATCAAGAATTGTAAAAACGATCGATTTAATTTAAGATAATATAAGCTATCAGCAGCAGAGCAAGCACACAGGATAGCCCGGAAGTGACAACACGCTTACCGCAATAGTGAGGGTCCTTGTAGAAACAGCAGCTCCGATCTGGCCTTCACAATAAAACCCATGGTTTTCACTCTTCTTACAAAAATGATTTATAGGAAGAAGGGAAACACTAAGAATATAAATAAAGGTGTTTCAGGAGAAATAAACCGGTTTCTCTCCGCAGCTCCATGTCTGTGTATCTTAAAGGTTTAGGTATTGTCTAAGGGGAAATCATAGCCGCTTTTATGTTGAAGTCCTTTGCACCGGAAGTGATGATCCCGCTCTTTCTAACTGGGAACCAGATCGCGTCTCGTGGGTTCTCTCTCTACATCCATGGTTCTCTCTCGGTGGTCCTGAGGAAGTGTGTGTGAGCACTTGATCCATCGTCTGTGTGTCTGGATGAACCTCTGACTTTGTGCTCTTTCTTCTGAAGCCTTTAGCTCGGACTCTAGAAGCTAGCTTAGCATGCTAGCTGGTAACACGCTAGCAACACAGAGTGAGAGAAACGGGAAGTGGTGATTTAGTAAACATGAGTGTTGTGCTGCTCTCGTTGGTGAAGCAGCGACTCACTGCGGCTGCTGAAGACATCTTTGTTCTGTTTGAAAAAACGATATCAGAGTACGAGGAGGAACTGTCTCGTTCAAAACAGGAGAACGAGAGACACCGGAAACTACTGGACGCTGTTTTACAGCCTCAGCTTCAGATCCACAGAGCAGGTCTGTTCCCTCTTTATCAACTCTCTCTTTATTAGACTCGTTAGTTTAGACCATAGACTGTATATATAAATGGACGTAGGGTCCGTGACGTCACCCATAGGATTCTGCAGAGTTGCTGTGAAGCCCTTAGTAGGCGGAGTCGGCCACTAACGGCTCGACAGTGACGTCAGAGTTCAACTCCCGCCTGTTCCCGCCTGCTCCAAATAAGGGCAAAGAGGCGGAGGCGGGACCTGCTGCCACCGAGCTGGAAGTTCCAGAGCTAGCTGAAGCTACCAAGCTAAGCTAACATGCTTCCCATCTGCACACTGCCGTCGTATTTTACGTTTCTAAGGTAAGCGGACATGAAACTATTCAGCAAAACTATAAATAATAATCTAAGTTATTGAGTTTTTAGCATAATACTTCAGAATCTTAAAATCCCTTCACGTTTGTATGCAATTGTGCTAAATTCAACACTGGAATCAAGCAAATATTAATATGTTTGCATGACATTAGTTATTTATATTTTGATATCACTTAATTACACGTTTAATACATTTAAGTCAAGCTAAGGTACATGTGATGGTTGCTAGTTAGTGCTCTTACCTGTGAGGCCTCCTCCAAACAGCATAATAACCAGACTGTATCATTAAAACTAAGTACCAGTTCTAGATCCTTGACTTTAGACAAACAATTCAAAAGACAACATGTATTTAAAGACCAATCTTTATTTGAAGGTGCCTCTTAACCTGAGATATTAGTTATACAGTAATAGTATTGACAATCTAAAAAAACTGAGCAACTCAACAGTCAACTTTATGTTTCTTATTGTCTAAAGCATTTATTATTTTCATTTTCCCCCTCTCATATTCAGTGTGGACGGATTGAGACAGCGTGGTGTCCAGAGAGCTGCTGAGACTTCAGGGAGAAACCTCCGTGTGATGGACGGATTGAGACAGCGTGGTGTCCAGAGAGCTGCAGAGACTTCAGGGAGAAACCTTCGTGTGATGGACCTCCTGTCTGTTGGTTTGGAGAGGACTGAGGGTCTTTCCTCAGCGAGGAAGACCGGGCCTGATGGAGGAGCCCATGCTGGGCAAACCTGATACCAACTGCACAGGCCTAGTCTGTCACTTTATCTACTAAATGTGTTTACTTACTTACATTTAATAGGTTTACACCTTCTGTCCATATGTGCTTTTTATTTAAAACATTTGATTAACTTTTGGTTCACATTTCAATAAATTGTATTTGCACTCCTTTCGTCCATTATTCTTACTGAAAATGTTAGATTACACATTCACATCTGACTGAAGATTGGCCCCATTTATTTGTGACGTTGCAAACTCTGCGGTACAAGGCACAAGTGATGCGAAGCTCATAAAGTGAGGCACATAGAAATAATCAGCTGATGGAGTGTAGATGTGGAAATAGGTGCATTCGATCAGCTGACTGTGTTTTCACAATAAAAGTAGTTTCTTAGTGAATGTCCTGTACTGGTCTTAAAATCTCATAACATCAGCTTTTGATGTTCCTCTTGGATGTTCTTCTTGACCCTCAGAGAAGGAGAACATGTCGTGTCTTTCAGGCGTGTCCTTTCCTAACAAAAATTACAGGAAACATAAAACATATTATTGCAGAACAAGTGTGTTATTTATGAAAGCGGTGTGTTTGTGTGTTTAGGGGCTGTAGATATAATTATTTTGTAATTGTAATGATTTTTTTTTATTTCAACAGTGAGCTACAAAGACTATCAGATTATGAATGAACAGTATGAAGTTCATCAACATTGAAATATATGTTATTATCAAAATAATATTTAACTGTTATCAAAACGTAGTGCAACTGTAGAAGCTTGCTCTGTTGTCTCACTGAAAGAATCACTTTTACAACGTTTTTTACAGATAATATTGAGAGATAAATAGTAGCAGTTCTCACTATGTGTTAAATATCTTTGCCTTCAATACATTAAATTAGAAAGCTGACAAAGTCATATTGCTAAATATCTAAATGTAACTTTTTGCATGGAAAAAACCCTCAACTTCACTGATGTGTAGGTGATCTAGTATTTAGTATTGTTTAATGGAATGTATATCAGTGTATTAAAGTCAATACTTCATTCATTTAAACCAAAATCTTTCTTGATTCTTTGTACAGTATGAAAAATAGAGTCTTTGTACCTGAGCTGAAGTTCACTGCTGTGAGGAGTCCAGTTCTGTCTCTCACTCTCTGGTCCAGCCTGCCTGCATCACCTCAACACCTTAAACAAACAGATATATATGTAAAGTACCATGTGTACAAACAATATAACTGATTCTCTTCTGTTGAACATGTTGGATTGTGTATTGTCCGAGTCAGGGTCCTTTTTATTTTACTGTAACTTTGGAAGTTGTGTTACCAATGCTTACTGTTTATTTGATACCCATTTGGTAATGCAATTAATAAAAACAACAAGGTTTGGGTTCGTTCTTCAGATGACTGTGACGTTAACGTGTAAGCTCAATAATGCCAACCATATTGTAATATCTAAGTAATCATCTTGAAATATGACATTAATAATTGTAATATACACATCTTATTGTGAGGTTGATTTCACATACACTACTTCGACGTTAGCTTGTCTACATACTTGAGCATAGCCAATTTAAATTAACCTTAGCGATGCGTACAGTTCCTACATAATAAAATATCTCTCTACGTTACAAGGATGACCTTATTTTATAACCTCAAACAGAAGCCGTTTGTTCTACAGTATTATCCCACTTAATGTCTATTTCGTTTTAACCTTTATATATACAGTCTATTATTTTAACTTGGAGGCTACGATTAGCATCGTTAGCACCGATGTAGCTACCACACGCTAACCCAAGCCTTAACATTCATTACGTAGCTGATTAAAATCATTAACACATAAATAAAGCACTTGAATTTCACTTACCGCAAAACCGCATTCATGCACCGTCTGTTTTAACCGCAGAGCGAGTCACAATAGTCCGATATATAAGCATGAACAACAAACAACCACGGCCGGCTTCAAGTTGTGTTTCCTGGATGAGCTGAGCAGGCAGAGTCCCTGTAGCTTCACGGAGCAGCTAGCAGAGAGACAAGAAGCTAGCAGCAACAGTCACTTGACAGAGCCGTCACTCAATGTGACCACGCCCTAATGTATGCAAAAACGTTAAGACCTAATATAAATAAAAGGGTCGTGTTAGAAAACAATTCACTCACAGATCCATAATCATGAAGGTGGAATCTAACTATATCGATAATAAAAATGTATGGAGCCAGGGGTAGAAACATGTTTTTTTCTGCTGTAAAGTTGGGCATTTTAACATGGGGGTCTATGGAAATTGCTCCTTTCTGCAGCCATCGCCTATCGGCCAATATATGAACTGCAGTGTGTGGCACTTCCGTATTGGCGTCCCGGCTGTTCCCCAGAGTTTGCCCCTTGGTTTAGACTTATCACTTTAGATTCTTTACTAAATCTCTCTTTATTGTTCTTCTTCGGTTGGCAACCAACACATGGGTGCATTACCGCCACCTACTGGACAGGAGTGTGGAGCAGTAGATTGGCAGGAACATTAAAAATAATCCTAAATTCTTTCTCTAATTCCTGTTGTTTTTAAGAATGTTTTCAGCAGTTTAAAGACTTCCTCTGATGTCCCCAGCAGATTCCCCACAGTAATTCTGGCAATTCTGTGAGTGTCTGGTTTAGTGTACTTTACTTGACTTTGATGCTACCTTGTACTTCTACTCCACTACAGTTCAGAGGTACATGGTGTACTTCTACTCCACTACATGTATTTAATACCTTTAGTTACTTCACATATGTGGATGAATGATGTGAAATATAATCAAGTGTTAAATCAGACTTTAGTTCCACCTGGAGTAAATCCACAAGCTACCCTGCAGTAGGGCTGTCCCTAATAAAAAATGTTCGGGCTCCGGATATTCGGTAGTAATCAGCAGCGAATATTCGGCCCGCGGGGGGGGGGGTGGGTGCGTAGTAATCAGCTGTGTACCGCTTCAACACGTGTATTTCGGTTTTATTTGCAGCATTCATTTTGTTATTCTACAGTATTGTTGTTTTATTTTGTTAATGTATATGCATTGTGTTTGTTACTTTCGTTGCAGTTGTGTATGTCTTAAGTATCATTTGGCTTGGCTTTCTATTTTTTATGGACATGCTTTTATTTTGAAGGAGAGTTAGCGCTGTTGACAGGATGTTGTTGTTGCTATGGAAATAACGTAACGGAGAAAAGTCATATCTACATATAGGGATGGGTATCGTTGGGATTTTATCGATACCGGTACTGCTTATCGGTATCGGTATTTTTCGATACTCTTATCGATACTTTTCAATAATTTGTTGCTCAAAATTATAGACATGAATACAAGATGTGAAGATTAAACAGTCATTTTGTAAAATAACTGTATAACTTATACATTAGCTTCTCAGAAGCAGACAAAAATAAATAAAATAACTTAAAGGTCCTGGCTCGCCCTATCATGCTTTTTGGGGTTTCCCCTCAGACAGAGGATGAAAAGAGGCATTTTTTAAACATTTTGTAACATTTGTAAATCAGTTACATCTTCATCCAGACATTTCAAACTGACAACCTAGCTCGACAAGAGGTCCTTAACACATTGTCCTACAGTGACATCATGCAAAACTGTGATATGAAGAAATTGGTCAAAAGGCTAAGATGGCAGAAAGATAAAGGCGAGTGCGTATATTATTCTGGATTGTACTTTTAAATCATCACAAAATAAATGATGTGCTGAACTGAAACACGTCAACATGTATCTGAAGGTTTAAACATAGAACAACGTATTTGAGCTTAAAATGTCAATTCCTAGAAAACGACCAACAATTGCTGAACCATACATTGAAACGTTGACCTTTAATAACATTTAAATGCAGTTTTCCAATTCACAATGACATCTGTAAGTTTAACTAGTTTATAAAGCATTCAATGAAAGGCCACATTATTATAGGTGTAGGAGCTCACATTAAAACACTGTCAGTTTTATTTTAAACTAAAAAAAGACAAGGCGATGTGCCTGCAAGACGGCACTCAGGTAAACAAAACATATTACCCGTGCGCAGCAGCTAACCTGCCTGCGAGCCTTCAGGTCACATTTACACACGGCGCGGCTGAAGCCCGCTAGCACTATTAGCACTAGCAGTATCGCTAGCAGCCACATCGTTAGGCTGTCAAATACGCTGCACCGTTTTAGATTCAATGAGTGTCTCGTTTGCAAATGCTTCATTAAGTTGCTTGTGTTACCCCCTTTACAAGCAACTAATTGAGTACATAGATTGCACCTTGCACTATCGCCACTACATTTTTTAAAGTGCACCCAGTTCTTCGATCGCCTAACTCTGCCCGCCATGCCTGCGGGAGTCTCACAACAATAATAAGAGCGCTGTTGAGAGATGACGAGTGGCATTTACAGTGGCCAATCGGAAGGGTCTCAAACCGGATACATCACACGGGATGAAGGTTCCCAACCAACCAGAATGGTTTAAAGTTAATCTAAGGAAGTAGACGTAACACATATACCGATAGCAGCACCGTTTGTCCAGCGGCTTAACGGTCTACCGATACCGTCCAATCAGGTACTGGTATTGACTTAGTACCGGTTCTTGATACCCATCCCTAGTCCCGTGTGTTCTTAACCGTGTAATGACATTTTCTTCCCATGGGCTCCTGCTTCGTCTTTTAAAGCTGTAATCTGTAACCACTATTTCCGTAAAAAAGCCGAGAGACAGCAAGCGCATTTCGTGGCATCTTCAGGCAGTGGCAAGTGCTTCCGGCATATGCCACAGATGCCACAACTTGCAGAGGCATCTGCCGCTGCTGAACTGGAGTTGCCACAAGATGCCAGAGTAAGAGAAGGTTTGCGGTAGCTGTCACTCGCCTTCCGTGGCAAATGCTGCTATTTAAACCCGTATTTATCGTGTAAAATGTCGCTGTTACTTTATCGAACTGATCTGTACACAGGACTGATGATCTGTACACAGGACTGATGATCTGTACACAGGACTGATGATCCGATCTCTATTTTTTTAAACATTATAATTTCTGTTCGATTTTACTTGGCGAACGTTGTTTGTTAAAATAAATAAACGTGCTATTTTTATGATAATACTCAAGCTATATTATAAGTAAATAAAGACGATTTATTGACATTAAGATCTATCATTGTTGACCAGAGGTGGGAAATAGGCTAACTACTCAAGTAGGCCTACTGTACTTGTGATTTAGAAATAGCCTCCTTGTGCTTTTGTTGAGTATGTAAATGGTATGTAATTTAGTGCTTCTACCCCACTACAATTCAGAGGTAAATTGTGTACTTTTACATTTATTATAGGCTACCTTTAGTTACTTGCTACAGATTCTTATTAATGATTAGAAATATAATCAAGTGTTAAATCAGACTTTAGTTCCACCTGGAGTGAATTCACCAGCTACCCTGCAGTGTACAAAGTCATTCAAACTAGCTGCCCCTTCACCAGCTTTGAGAACACTTTCATGATCAATCATTATAATGAAAACATGTAATATCTACTTTAAGTATATTGTTATGCTAACAATTTTGCGCTTTTACTTGAGTAACATTTTAATGCAGGACTTTTACTTGTAACAGAGTATTCCTACATTTAGGTAGGCTACTTCTACTTTTACTGAACACTGGAACCGCCAGGCGGCGCTGTATAGCCATACCTAAAACCGCCAACGTGTAAAATGTACCCGCTATTAGAATGCATTGATGTTCAAGGTACAATGTTATTTTATTTATCATACTAGAACACAATGAGTGTTGCCACTTCTCGCCGTGGCATGTGCCTTGGCATTTGCAGGCAGTGGCAAGTACTTCCGGCATCTGCCACAGAAGCCACTACTCAGTGGCTTATTAACATAATTCCGTTACCAAAGTCTTTATATATTTTGTTGGAGGATGGCGGGACCTACGATTTTCATTGCCATAAGAAATAGCTGTGCACATGATAATATAACCACTTAACTAGTGGTCATTTTCTGTTGTTTTCTTATGTCAGTGTTCATTTACTGAGTTTGTGATTTGACTTCTTAATAAGGAAAACATCATCCTTAAAATTCTTTTTTTGAATTTATTTTTAAATGTTCTAAATTTGAAAAAACTAGATAAAAATAAACTAAAGTTCAAATCTTGTTTTTCATGCCCCAATAAAAACAAATCCTGAGTTTCATAATTCATGCACGAGAGGGTTAAGAAAGACAAATATATGTTTCTATTGGTTTTAGTTTAGTAAGATGGTTTATTATAGTGTATTCTGTATATTGTTTATTCTTGAGATACTCTGTAAATATCTATACCAATAATGTGTATATTATTTCCTGTTTCTTTTTATTATGTTATGTTTCCTATCTCTTGTAAAAACACTGCTGTAACGCAAAGATTTACACATTTTATATAAATAAAGTAAATACAACGTATCATATCAAAATCTGTTTATGTTCATTTGCAACACAATTATATTACATTTCAACCCTCTTTCCTCAACATACTGTAGTTTACTTGATATGGTTAAATGAGGATTGCTTTGAGTATCATGCTTAAGATAATATTCTTCATGTTTAAGTATTTATCATTCTCACGGTGTAAGACAACCACACAAAAAGAGTGATTACTGCATAATAACAGACAACTGAACAAGACTTCACAAGTCATGTTTATTTGCATAAACAATAACACAAAAAAATCAGAAAGCATATATGACAAAAAGCTCAATAATTAAAACTTTAGAAAGCTGAAAAATCTTTACAAGTTATGCTTTGGATAATCTTGCAGTTGAAAAAATATGAAGAATGTCTAATTTCAAACTCTAATGTATCTTATGGAACTGATGATATTGGAGTTCATTCCCCAGTAATGACACTGTCTTCTTGTTAGCAAAATCATTAGCTGATACTGAACTTCTTCTTTGAATGATCTACCTTTAGAGCCATTCTGCCCACTCAGGAAGTTCACAAGGTGCTGAAGCAAATTCACATGAAATTACATTGGGAAAGACTTCTGTAAATCTTGTTTTTTTTCCCTGCATTCATGTGACGGAGCCGAGAGCGGCTGAGACGCAGCGGCTGGGAGGCGGGGTTTAAGGACAACTAACGGGGAAGACTAAACCATTTCCCTCCTTTTGTGAGGGGCCCCTGCATACAAATACTGCAGCCTACTGTATAATTATGATGATTGTTGAAAATGCACTTTTACCATAAGGCCAGCATTTGCATAGCATAGCAGCATTTGCCACGGAAGGCGAGTGGCAGCTACCGTAAACCTTCTCTTACTCTGGCATCTTGTGGCAACTCCTGTGTACAGATCAGTTCGATAAAGTATTGCCACAACCGCGACATTTTACACGATAAATACGGGTTTAAATAGCAGCATTTGCCACGGAAGGCCAGTGGCAGCTACCGTAAACCTTCTCTTACTCTGGCATCTTGTGGCAACTCCAGTTCAACAGCGGCAGATGCCTCGGCAAGTTGTGGCATCTGTGGCAGATGCCGGAAGTACTTGCCACAGCCTGCAGATGCCACGAAATGAGCCACGCCCTACTAAAAAAGCCTCGAACCTCGTGCGTCAATACATTCTATTACACAGGGCGTTGCCGTACATTTATGAATGGTTGAGGGAGGGCCGTGGTTTAGACATGAATGAAAGATGTGTTGCTTTATTTTAGTGGTAAACAAATGCATTCATCATCATAATTATTCTATATATATATATATATATATAATTTACACAGTGCCTGTAAACCGGAGGAGAACGCTGGCATTTATCCTCCTACTTGAAAGACTACGGAGGGATAGGGTCTGGAAATTTAGTTTATTTTTGGATTGACTGGATGCTCTGAAGGGTCCACTTCCTGCTCAGCGCCTCTGCAACGCCTCGCGTCGCATCGAAAATAGACTTGCATCCTATTTTTGGCGGAGCCCAGTGCCGAGACGCTTCTGGGACGCTTCTGAGCCGTAACGCGGCGCGTCTGGTGGAATAGCACCCATTGACTAGAGTGGCCGCGATCCTAGCGGACGCCGTGGCACAGCCGTAACGCAGACGGACTCGGTGGAATCGAGGGGTTAGACAAAGTCTCTTGGCAACATTACCTCCAATCAGCATTCGGCCGGCCGGTGAAAGGTCCCTCCCTACTCTGTCGCTATCATACGTCATTTGTTTTTGCTAAAGTTTTCGACATCATTTCTACGCTTAAACGGGGCTACCCGCTGCAGTGGAAATGCGCCATTAGTTAGGATCTCAACGGTTGGGTTTGTGTATAGCAGCTTAATCCATTTCAGAAGGGTTTCACCAAACCCGAATCTTGGAAGTACTTCAAAAAGATAAGTCCATTCAATCCTATCAAATGCTTGACACGCATCCACTGGAAGCATTGCTGTGTCCTTCGCGTTATGTTTCTCATGTAGTATATTTAAAACTCTTCTGATGTTGTGAAATCCCCCTCGTTGATCATCAACAATTAATTGAGGGAGATATTTATCCAATCGTCCAGAAAGAGCTTTGCAAAGTATTTTTGTATCTCATCCCATTAAGCTAATTGGTCTGTATGAGCATTCTGTTGGTGGCTTGTTTGGTTTTAATATTAAAGTTATCTAATCTCAATGAATCTGGGAGCGCTCCTTTGACAAAAGATTCTTCATACATATCGAGAAGCGGCTTTACAAGTTGTTTTTTAAATGTTTTATAAAACTCTATGGGACCCGTCTGGTCAGCTTTAGCGCTGTTGATATTCCCTATAGCTTCATCAAGGTCGGCTATTGTCAATTAGGGCTGTGCATCTTCACTGGTCTCACGATTCGATTCGATATCCCGATGCATCATGATGCATACCAATGCGTTGCATCCTCAATTTTTTATATTACTGCACATGACTTCTTTTTCATCAATGAATACATGCAGTAAATACATATGAACTCCCTTTTTATTATTTAGAAAGTGCTTCAGAAATCCATAACATAAATGTCTTGACATTAATATATAAATCAATTGCATAGCTCTAGCCTCCCTAAACAGTATCTGTGTGTGAAATTGTTCCATCCTCAGAAACAAAAAACTAATGCTTCTGCAGTCTAGCTGCAGCTTCTAGCAACGGCCTTCTGTTAAAGAAGGACACTGAAGGTCCTGAATGTGGCATCACTAACATGACTTGAGTCTGAACACAGCAGACAACAGGAGTATTTACAACAGCATATCAAACTAAAATACTGCATGTGGGTGCTCACTTATTCTCTGTCTTACTGTTACATCAATCCCATGAATGTTTGAGATGAAGTTAGCTTCATCATATCAGCATATGTTTAAGTGAATAATAAAGTTTCTATCAGGTTCCTGTCAGCCTGTCACTCAGTGTTTTCAGGGAGGGGCGGGGTTTGGAGGAACAGAGGAGAGACGGTGATCGCAGAAGCTTTCCTCCCGCCTTCACAAACTTTACACACGCATTTATCGTATGAAAACAGCAAAAGGACAGTTATACTCTGCAATCCAAGACTTGATTAAATCCACCAAGAGCCTGACATGACTGTAACGCGAGTATTTAAAAAAACAAAACGTTAATCCACGTGTGTCTCTGAGCCGCAGCGGCACGGCCTGATTCAGAGCGGGTCATTCTGTCTCTGGTGCTGGGCTGGTGTTGCTTGTGTTGGTGGAGAAAGCTGCTCCGTGTTTGGGGCATGGATGTATAATAAGAAGGTTAGGTCACTTCTGTTCCCTGATCTCTGCGTCACCGACCAATTTGATATTCGTGTGACAGAAAGAAAACAACAGGAAACAACGTTTCTACGCTATAATCGATTATGTTCTGTCACTGCATTGATGCAGAATCGTCCACGTCTGCATCGCGATGCATCGTAGAAACAATTTCAGCACCCCTAATTAGGGTTGGGTACCGAGAACCGGTTCCGGTTCGGAACCGGTTCCAACATTTCGATTCCAACGGCATCATTTAGACATGTGAATTTCGATTCCGCTTTTCGATGCCTGAGGAAATGTTTCTCGCCGCTCTCCGTAGCCTACTGTATGACTGCGGCGGGGCGGGAAATGTAGCGTTGTACCTATATATATATATAAACCATGATATAAACACGTGTTTATATCATAGGTTTATATATATCTATGGTTGTACCTACACTTCCTACAGCGTAACCTGAGATCAGGGCCGGCCCGTCGCACTGGCGTTATAGATGTTCGCCTAGGGTGCCAGATCTGTGGAGGCTCTGCGCTGACAGCTCTGGGAGGAAAAAAAAATGTTTTGACCGTTGGTGCTCATCCTAATTTTCGGCCTTGATGTAACAGCATTCATAATTAAGTAAATGTAACACCCTTTTCACCCCGGTTACACGTTTCATTTGCCCTGTACGATGGGCGCTGTAAGTGATGAAAATGGGGAATGTTGGCTTATCTGGCAACCGCAGCTCACAGCCAAAGTGCGAGTGAGCGAGGGAGAAAGGGAGGGTGCACCGGTACCAGCGCTGTTGTTATTAGCATCTGGTGCTAGCTGCTCTAACGGAAGAAGAAGATGTTTCTACAATGATGTGGAGGGAGAGTCCTCTCCAGTCAGACTGAGGCTGATAACTACAGCTCAGTGAGGTAAAGGACTCTGAGGGTTTAGATAGTTCACTTTAGTCTAAGTTATCTCAGTGGGTCTCAAACGTTTTGATCACAATTTCTGTAAACACATATTTCCAAGGCACTCCTTTATAATTATTGGGATAAAACAGGTTTGAAATCATTCCAATGTAAACTATAGGACAGTAAACCAGACATATCGTTTTAAACTAGAGAGATACAAAAATATGCATAAATAAAATAGTCAAATAAGATATGAATGAACAACAAAAATAAAATACGTTACATGTATTTGTTATTGGCTATGGGTTATTGGTTATGTTCACATACTTATTTAATTATTCAAATGTAAACCGATCTTTTTCATACGGGTGTTTGGAGTTGTACCCCCTAGATCTAGTCTCTAGTCATTCTGCTTAAAGTGCACCAGATTGAAGCATTTCACTTTAAAATGTTCAAACATTTCTTCCAGGTATGCCTGAGAGGCAGATCTGCTTGTTTTTCTCAACAAGAACTGTTTTTAAATGGGGGGGGGGGGGGGTTCCTTTAAAAGTTGGACTGCTGTAGCTTCAGTGGTTCTCAGGTTACAGTTACATAGCAGTGAATATAAACAGACTGATTAATGTGGATATTACTGTAAACTAACCTGTGTAAAAGTTTCTCGAATAAATGTAATTTTTTTGGTGGAAGAAGCATGTATCATTTTTTTACCCTGCCCCTCAAAGAATCGGAATTGAGAACCGTTAAGAACCGGAATCGAAAAGTAGAATCGGAATCGTGGAAATTCAAACGATACCCAACCCTACCCCTAATACATATAAACAAACTGCTACGAATTTGAACGTTAAGCAAGAACATGTTTTTTTTATACAAGGAATACAGATTAATTTAATTCATATTAATTTATTAATATGAACATTAATACAAAAATAAAATATGACATGTATACATCAGATATATAAGATGTGAGAGCTGGTGTATCAGGTCAGTCCGGTTCCCTCAGACTGTGGCAGGCAGAGACAAACTGTCCTGCAACAATGCAGCTCTCTTTATATTCCCCCAGTACTAGTTTTGTTGTTGTAGTCCTTGTTCAGTAGGAGACAGCAGAACAAGGTCATCAGCATAAAGCAGACACTTCACCTCTCTATCTAGGAGGGAGAGGCCAGGAGCGGCACAGTGATCCAACTGAACAGCAAGTTCATTTAAATATATATTAAATAAAGTGGGACTTAAATTGCAACCCTGACGAAGGCCTCTTCTCTGGGTGAAGAATTCAGTTTGTTTGTCTCCAATTTTAACTGCACACTTATTCCCTAAATACATTGATTCAACCAGATCGTACATGTTGCCCCCTATACCACAATGTAGAAGTCTATGATAGAGCCCTTCGTGCCAAATAGAGTCCAAAGCTTTCTTGAAATCAATGAAACAAGTGAATATCTAATCATTTTGTGTTTGGTGTACATGTTTGTTAATTAAAGTGTGAAGGGTATACACATGGTCGGTGGTGCGGTGTTTTGGAAGGAAGCCGATTTGATTTTTACTCAAGATGGATTGTTGGTTAAGGAAATCTTGTATTCTTTTATTTAGAATATTACAGAACAATGTTCCCAGACAGCTGCTGACACAGATGCCACGGTAGTTCTTGGGGTCTGATTTTCTCCACTCTTATGAATGGGGGAAATACGATACGATATTACTTTATTTGTCAGATCAAGTCTGAAATGCAGCTCCATGTCCAACATCAACAGACAAGTATCCAGACCCAATACATGAAACACAAACAACAAACATTTAACATAACCGCACAATCAGTGAGAGAAAACATGCTCAAAGAGTCTTCAGCGTGCATCTGATCTGGGATCAGCTCTGTATTTACTGTGAGGATTGACTGATGCACAAAGGATGCTTCAGTCTGACCTTATTGAATCGTGGGACCCTGTATCTCCGATTAGATGGTAGCAGTTCATACTCACTGTTCAGAACATGGTTTGGGTCAGAGATGATGTGGTTGGACAGCCTCACTGGGTTGATGAGTCATAGAGTCTCTCACAGGGTGGACCAACGATCTTTGAGCAGATTTTTAACAGGTGGAGCAGTTTTGATTTGAAAGCTGCTGACAAACATTTGTACCAGGTGGTGTTGCAGTACTGCAGAATAGACAAGATCACAGATGTAAAGAACAACAGAAGAATTTCTCTGCTTGCCCCAAAAGACCTAAGACGGCGGAGAAAATAAATTCTTTGTTTTGTCCTTTTGCTCAGATATTCAATGTGATCCTTCCATGACAGCAGGTGGTCAATCATTACACCCACGTGTTTGTATGAAACTCCCTGCTTGATTTCATCTGTATGGATGACAATGGGGACTTTATGGGAGTCAGATGGAGCCAAAAAATGATTTCCTCAGTGTTCTTGGTGTTGATCTCAAGAGCATTGCTATCAGTCCACTCAACCACCTGATGTACAGCCTGTTGGTGCAGCTCAGGGTCGTCTGTGTTACTGAGCAGAGATATTATTCAGTATCATCAGAGTACTTAATGATGACTTGATTTGGTGTTTTGGTACGACAATCATCGTGTAGAGAATAAAGAGCACAGCTGAACTCACGCAGCCCTGGGGGGCCCCTACATTGGTTGTGATGGCAGGGTTTTGTTAACCTTCACAAGTTGCTCTCTACTAGTGAGGAAAGCGGCATACCAGTAAATCAGGTATGGATTTACTTCCATTTTGGCAATTTTTGACACCAAGATGTCTGCTTGTATTGTGTTGAATGCTGATGAGAAGTCAAGGAAGAGGGCTCTTGCATAGATGTTGCGTTTATCTAAATGTTTAGTGTTGATGTGAACCAGAGGGGCCACAGCATCTTCCGTACCGCACCCTTGTTTATAGGCAAATTGGTATGGATCCAGTTTGTCTTGTGTTGTACTGATAAGAAATCGGAGCAGAATTCTTTCTAGTGATTTCATAATCCCTGAGGTGATGGCTATTGGTCTGCAGTCCTTATGTTCTTTTGGGCAGCGGTTTGATGTGTGAAGTTTTCCATGGCAGAGGGATGGCGTGTCAATGGAAGCCTGAAAGATGCGTGGCCTCACTGGAGCCAGCTCAGTAGCAAAGTTTCTCAGCAGAAAGCCGCTGCACCCATCTGGCCCAGCCGCTGTCTTGGTGTTGGTGCACTGAAAGGTTTTTCTGACCTCTTCGACACTGATGGTAATTTTGTCAGAGGAAGCAGGTATTATGGTTTCGAGCATTTCAGTGCACTTTGCAGAATTATCCAGTGACTCGAAACGGGTAAAGAACGTGTTTAGTTCGTTAGCAAAACAAAATTCATTGTTCGTCTCAATAGGTTTAGCTGAGGATGACATTCCTGTCATGGTGTCTCATACATTTTGTTTTTTTTTGGCTTTAAAAGCATTTTCCAAAAGCTCTCTGTGTGCCAGTTTTGATTCCCTCAATTTGACTTTCAGTTCTTTCTCTGTCTGTTTCAGTGCTCCATAGTCTTTGTTTTTGAAAGCTATTTTCCTGGTCTTTATACCGGTTTGAATGTCCTTAGTCACATTTATTTATTATTTGGATATATTTGTATTTCTTTAGTGGGGACAACTAGTTCTACACAGAAGTTGATATAGTCATTGGTAACAGTAGTTATTTCATCTAGTGAACCTTCCTGAAAAATGTCCCGATCTGTCCAATGAAAACAGGCTTTCAACTGTTCCCTACTTTCATTTGTCCATGTCCTTATTACTTTCTTTTCCGGTTTACTTCTCTTCAGTTTGGTCTTATACACTGGTATCATATTCACAACATTATGATCAGAGTTCAGTATTGGTGGTCTACATTTAGTCACAGAGGCTCCTTTATCATTAACAAAGCATTTGTCCAGGATATTGTCTTTTCTGCTGTGATCCTTAACATACTGTTGGAACCCAGGTAACACAGTCTCTAGGCGACATTGGTTCATGTCCCCGAGCACTATTGCCGGTGCATCGGGGTGGCTGAGTTGCAGCTCGTGAACACGGTCAGCGATGGAGCCGGCCGCCAGTGACGCTCTGCCGCTGGGAGGCACGTAAACAACAAACAGTAAAATACACCCGAATTCTCTAGGCAGATAGAAGGGTCTTAACGTCATGCCGAGAATTTCTACCTTGGGATCACAGGTTTTACATTTTACTGAGTATGATCGGCACCACAGATCATTAATATACACACAAATACCGCCTCCTCTGGTGTTCCCCGAGTTCGCATCCCTGTCTGCTCGAACAAGGGTGAATCCGGGTACTTCAATGAGAGATTCAGTCATCGTAGATTGTAGCCAACTTTCCGTGAAACATAATAAAGAGGCCTCGACAAATTCATGACATTACCTTGTCCTTAGTGTGTCCTTGTCCTTAGTGTGTCCACGTTGTTGTGAGCGCAGGTTTGTGAGAATGATGGATGGAAGTGGTGGCCGGCTGAATCTCCGCCGTAGGCGATTTCGAACGCCTCCCCTCCTTCCTCGTCTCTTTTTCTTGATGTTTCTAAGCAGCTCCCGAGGGATGTCATCCAATAACGAAGAACACAGGTGGCTTGGTGTATTCGTAGGAGGCCGATCGCATTGTAGCTCTAGCATAGCCTCGCGGCTGTAGCAGCGTAGAGGCCGGGGCTCCTCGCCATACCTGTTCGTGTTGTGGCTCAGGTGTGTTTTGAAAAGTTGTATGGCCAGACATGGTCTGCAGAAGGCAAAAGTAATCCACAGGATCAAAAGCATGGTCTCTCTAAAATGATGTTTCATACAGACAAACAACGTTTAGACAATAATTAGCCCAAAACAAACAAAAAACAAAACACGAGACGGACGGAGCAGCTGAGACGCGATGAGCAGCCGAGCAGCGCACTTCACGCAACCGGAAACCGATGAGGAAATGAGCCCTTCACACCAGATGAAAACATCCTGACTGCAATACGATGCTGAACAGCTTGAACACTGTACCCTGCATCTCTGGGGTGCTGCATCTGAGCATTTCCTTTTGAATGTTGTCTGGGCCTCAAGCTTTCCTTGGCCAGAGAGATTGTGTCTGTGTGGTCAACTCTTCCCAAGTCATTGGGAAATCAAGGGTCTTTTGGTTGTCTTTAATAGTTTCTTCTAATGTTTGGAGTTTCTCTTTTGTAATACATTGATCTGAATTCATTAGATTTATTGGTATGTCTTTGTACAAACTTTCTAAATGTTCTCTCCAGATGTCACCGTTTTGGATGGGTAATGCTTGTGGTTGTTTTGTGTTGAAGTTGTTCCACAGATCCCAGAATTGATTTTGGTCAATGGCTTGGAAGTTTCATGTGGGTATAATTTAGTTTTTTTTTTCCTTATTGTACATTTATATTTGTTTAAAACTTCGTTGTATCTAATGCGTAAGGCTGGGTTGTTTGGTTGCCGATGTTTTTCATTTGCTATTTTTCTCAGGTCTTTACTGATGGTCTTGCATTCCTGGCCAAACCATTTGTCAGCGTTTTGCCTTTTAACAGGCTTCTGCTTTTGTTTTATAAGGTCAGCTTTAATAGCTGCCTTGTGAAATATCATATTGATATAATCAATGGCCATGTTTACACCATCTTTGGTAGGAACATATTGATGTTGGTCAAATAGTGACATGTCATTCATCAGATCAGGTGAGTTCAAGGCCATGGTGAATTTGTTTCAACTGTCTGACTGTCCACATTCTCTCGCTCTCTCTGTCTCTCTCTCTCTGTCTCTGTCTCTCTCTGTCTCTCTCTCTGTCTCTCTTTGTCTCTCAATTCAATTCAAAGGGGCTTTATTGGCATGAAAGTTAAATTAAACAATGTTGCCAAAGCATCACAATACAAAATAATTAACAACATTAACATACATTTGAAATGTTTACATATTATTGATGATATATATATATATATATACATACAGTGATACAATTGTGTGTGTGTGTGTGTGTGTGTGTGTGTGTGTGTGTGTGTGTGTGTGTGTGTGTGTGTGTGTGGGTGGGGTTGTGTGTGTGTGGGTGGGGTTGTGTGTGTGTGGGGTTGTGTGTGTGGTTGTGGCATGTGTATACATATTGGGCAGCAAGATGTGCCTTGTCTCCTTCTCCTAGGAGTACTCTCAGTCTTGAGAGGTCATCAACCTCCTTGAAACCTGGGATTACAGAGTTCAACTTGTTCCAGTAAATGCTCCTTACGTCTCTCTCATCTGTCTCTCTCTTTCTTTCTTTCTCTCTCTCCTCTCTCTCTCTGTCTCTCTCTCTCTGTACCTGCCTGTTTCTATGGCCGGGCTGTGAGCACTCACTCTTTCCCTTGTTCATCTCTTGATACTGCAGGGCTTTGTGGTGGTAGGAGTGGGGGTCACTTTCTTTTAGATGTAGCCAATATTTAATTGATCGTTTCTGGATTTTTATTAATAATGGAAATGTGCCTAATTCCGCTCTGCAGGCGTTGTTAGTTGTTCTCCTGTGAACCTGGAGGATGCGTTTGCAAAACTCATTGTGAGCATTTTCAATTGGATGATTTTCCCATTTGTCAAATGTTTGGTTTGTTTGTGGGCCCCACACTTCGCTTCCATCGAGTAGGATGGGTTGTATTACTGATTGAAGTCATTTAAGCCAAATTGGAATTTGAATGTGGATTTGTCTTTTTATTGCATAAAACGCCCTGCGTGCTTTCTCTCTCAGTTCCTTCACAGCTTGATTAAAGCTTCCAGTGGAACTTATTTTCAGGCCTAAATAATTATATTCTGAGCAATTTTCTATTGTCTGTGTCCCAATTGTAAAGTCAATATTGTTTGCCTGACATCTGGGTCTTTTTTTAAATATCATTGTTTTTGACTTTGTGATGTTGATTGCCATGGCCCAGGTCTGACAGTAACCTTCGAGTATATTTAAACTCTGTTGAAGTCCTTCTTTTGTCGGGCTTAACAGGATGAAATCATCTGCATACAGCAGGAATCTGATCCCTGTGAAGAGTGAGCCCAGGTGGACTGTTCTAAGATAGTGGCCAGATAATGTAGGTGATAAACAGCATCCTTGTCTTACTCCCCGTTCTTGAGAAATGAAGGTTGTTCTTTTGTGTCCAGATCCCGGCGATCTCGCTACCTTGTCTGGGATGTTGTGAGTGCAGTGGAATTCACTATAAACTGGTAGTTTGTTCTTGAGGTTTTTCTGAAAAGGCCAGAATTTAGAGATTTTCTGAAAAATTCCGCATTTTTTTAAAAGTCTGAATTGTGGAAAAAGTCAGAATTTAGAGTTACAGATAAAAATTTGACATTTGGGACTTTCCTGAAAAAAACCGGATCTTGAGAAAAAAAGTCTGAACTTTTTTTTTTATGAAATAGTCAATATTCTGAGGTTTTCTGAAAAGGCCAGGATTTAGAGATTTTCTAAAAACTTCATCATTTTAGAAGAAGTCAGCAATTTGGGGAAAAGTCAGAATTTGGAGAAAAAAGTAATTATGTGATTTGCAGGAAAAAGTCTGAATTGTTAAATTTTCTGAAAAAGTCCGAATTTTGAGAAAAAAAGTCAGGATTTTGACAAAATGTGTTAGAATTTTGAGAATTTAAGTCAGAATGTTTTGATTTTAAGAACATTCTGAGGTTTTCTGGAATGGCCAGCATTTAGAGATATTCTGAATTTGGAGAAAAAGGTAATCATGAGATTTCCAGAAATAAGTTAGAAATTTGATAGATTTCCAGAAAAGGTCAGGATTTTGAGAAGAAAGTCAGAATGTTTAGATCATTGGTCTTAGTTATTGGTCTTATGTAGGGATGGGTATCTTCTGAAATGTATCGATTCCGGTTCTTATCGATTCCCCGTTTTGATTCCAAAACTGGAAAAGAAAGAGGTCAAACGTTTAGATGGACAAAAATATCTTTATTCTTTTAACCCTTAAGTGGGTCTTTTTGGACCCGGTGAGGTGGTTTTCTTGAAGTATCTTTGTAATTACATTTTTTTATCATTTCATATTCCAGCTATTCCTCAAAAACATGTTTTGGATATCCATCCTTCCATCCATCCATCTTCTCCCGCTTATCCGTGGTCGGGTCTCGGGGGTAGCAGTTCCAGCAGAAAGCCCCAAACTTTCTTTTCCCTGGCCACATCAACCAGCTCTGACTGAGGGATCCCAAGGCGTTCCCAGGCCAGCGAAGAGATATAATCCCTCCACCTGGTCCTAGGTCTACCCCTTTGTCTCTTCCCAGCTGGACGTGCCAGGAACACCTCCCTAGGGAGGCGCCCAGGTGGCATCCTCACTAGGTGCCCGAACCACCTCAACTGGCTCCTTTCGACACGAAGGAGGAGAGGTTCAACTCTGAGTCCCTCCCGGATGACTGAACTTCTCACCTTATCCCTAAGGGAGACACCAGCCACACTGCGGAGAAAAGCCATCTCGGCCGCTTGTATCCGCGATCTCGTTCTTTCGGTCATGACCCATCCTTCATGACCATAGGTGAGGGTAGGAACGAAAATGGCCCGGTAGACAGAGAGCTTTGCCTTCTGGCTCAGTTCTCTTTTCGTCACAACGGTGCAGTAAAGCGACTGCAGTACCGCTCTCGCTGCTCCAATTCTCCGGCCCATCTCACGCTCCATTGTTCCCTCACTCGAGAACAAAACCCTGAGATACTTGAACTCCTTCACTTGGGGTAAGGACTCATTCCCTACTTGGAGTGGACAGTCCATCGGTTTCCTGCTGAGAACCATGGCCTCAGATTTGGAGGTGCTGATCCTCATCCCAGCCGCTTCACACTCTGTTGCGAACCGATCCAGTGAGTGCTGAAGGTCGCAGACCGATGAAGCCATTAGAACCACATCATCTTCAAAAAGCAGTGGTGCAATCCTTAGTCCACCGAACTGCTGACCCCCTCCCCCACGACTATGCCTCGAAATCCGATCCATGTATATTACAAACAGGATTGGTGACAAAGCGCAGCCCTGGCGGAGGCCAACCCTCACCGGAAATGGGTCCGACTTACTGCCGAGGACCCGGACACAGCTCTCGCTTTGGGAGTACAGAGATTGGATGGCCCTGAGTAGAGACCCCCTCACCCTATACTCCTGCAGCACCTCCCACAGTAACTCCCTGGGAACTCGGTCTTACGCCTTCTCCAAGTCTACAAAACACATGTAGACCGGATAAGCGTACTCCCAGGCCCCCTCCAGGATCCTTGCGAGAGTAAAAAGCTGATCCGCCGTTCCTCCCAATCACGCCCCTCCAAGTGTCTTCATCATTGCCCACATGTGCGTTGAAGTCTCCCAGCAAGATTAAAGAGTCCCCTTCAGGAGCCCCATACAGGACTCTTTCCAGGGTCTCCAAGAAGGCAGAATACTGTGAACTGCTGTTTGGTGCATAAGCACACACAACAGTCAGAGTTTTCCCCCCCATAACCCGCAGGCGTAGGGAGGCGACCCTCTCGTCCACTGTGGTAAACTCCAACAACGAAACACCCAACCTGGGACTTATGAGTATCCCCACACCCGCCCGGCACCTCACACCTTGAGCAACTCCGGAGAAGAATAGAGTCCAACCCCTATCCAGAAGTAAGGTTCCAGAGCCGAAGCTGTGCGTAGAGGTGAGCCCAACCAGATCCAACTGGTAACCAATTTGCCATGGGAGACCCTACCAGGAACACAAGGTTCCAGACAACACAGCCACCAGGTTCATCGGGGCACACAAACCTTTCTACCCCGGTAAGGTGCTGGTTCTTCAGAGAGGTTTTGGATATCATGCCATTCAAATTTTTAATTACAATTTTAAGAAATTGTAGTTATTGTATTACTACCCCACGCTTCCGTAAGTGGGTCTTTGTGGACCCGGTGAGGTGGTTTTCTTGAAGTATCTTTGCAATAAAAAAATGTTATCATTTCATATTCCAGCTATTCCTCAAAAAACATGTTTTGGATATCATGCCATTCAAATTTTAAATTTACATTTTAAGAAACTGTAGTTATTGTATTACTACCCCAAGCTTCCATAAGTGGGTCAAAAATTACTCGCATGCATTTTCTATGGAATCCTATGGGAACCCTTGATTCTTATCACCTGTGGCTGTCAGGAATACATTCACTGTAGGACTGTGACGGAGCGGATCACAGAGTGACTGACTCCGCCACTGACAGCCGCAGCGGCGACGCACACACACCCAACATTTCCTGCTCTCTTCCGTTCGTCAATAAATCGGGTTAAATCATCACTAAAACGTCCCTTTTTCCCCTTCCTTTCTGTAGCGCGACCATAAGTGCACGCTTGTGAGTCTACAATTATTTAAACATACATTTAACTATATTACACGATACTTACGTGGGGAGCGGCGGGCGGAGTTTCGCCGCCATCTCCCCAGCAAAGGGAATGTGGAAAAGACGGAGGTGCATCACTTCCGTGGTTTAAATAGGATGTCATGAACCATGCAATTTATTATTTCGTTTGCGTTTATTAATTATGGGGAATGATTGTGTTAAGAGGTAGTTAACCTGTTTATGTTTGGGTCCGATCTTTATGTTGACAATGTTGTTTTGAGTTAATTGTGTAACTTGTTGACGGTAAGCCTGTGGGGAGGGGCTATGGGTTCAAAAGGGACGGTGTTGGCCCTGGAAGATTCATTCGGGAGATTGTTGCAGTGAAGGCAGCAGCTAGAATGTGTTTACTCCATGAGTGATAGACAACCTAATTTGGTAATTTTTATTTGGTTTATTTAAGTTGTACTGTTTCACTTTTATCAAACAGTATATATTATTTTGTTGCTGTTATAAATAAAGTTTTGGAGCTTAAATCATCCGACTAAGCCTATGTTTTCAAACGGACAAATAGAACCCAGACACAAGGACCAAACAGACGACATCACAAGTGACACCTCTCAGAAAGATTATTTTACACAGCAAGATCTGATACCTGTCAGTATAATAATACATTATATTTTATAGGGCTTTTTAAGGACTCAAAATCGCTTTACAATATAAGGGAAGGTTAGGGTGGGGGGGTATAGGACTATCAAACTTGATCAACCGGCATGGACTGATGGGGGGGTGGGCTATGAGTAGACAAGAGGAGAAGAGATGAGTTTTGAAAAGGGACTGGAATACTGTGAGGGTCTCAGAATAGCGGAGATCTTTGGGACAATGTGTTCAAAACTTTTTTTTTTCAAAATGTAAAAACATTTCTAAAATTGTGAAAAGTTAAATATAAAATATTTCTAATGTGAACCAAAATATAATACAAAATATTATACGAGTGATTTTTCTTAACCAAAATGACAAACATGGCATAAAAACACATATTATTCTAATACGGGTCCTTTTAGCCCCACTTATGGAAGAGTGTAGGGTCCAGTCACTCGTGCATCTAAGGGTTAAGCTTTAACTGACATTTTTACAAATAAAAAAAAATGTATGCAATACAAATGTATTGCACAATAGCTGTGCTTTATTTTAACTGAGCTATGCCTGTGGCAAGCTATTAACTTTCCACAGGCATTGCACTGTGGCAAGTTATAATTGCACCATGTCTTTTTCTTTTTTAGTGTAGTGGAGCCACACTTTAGAGCGTTTACAGCAAACCATCTTTGGTGTTATGAAGTGGCTGAGCTCATGAACTGTCTACGGGAGGGCGGGGGGAGCCTCGCTGCAGGGCAACAGTGGACCTCTGTCGCCTGTCAGCGCAACTTACATGATGCCGTTTAAAAAAGTTAAGGGCAGTGCCGGCCGCCAGCGAACCGAGCCGGCCGTCAGCGGCCCGCTGACGACTGGCCGTTCTGTGATTCTCCAGAACACACAGATGGCCAGTCCGCCCCTGGTTACCCTGTATTCCACCGGGTCGCCGCGACGCAGACGGACCCGGTGGAATACAGGGTCTACCGCGTTTAGGAACCGTAAAGCAGGACCGAAATTGTGTACTTTTTATGGGGACTCGGTACCCAGCATTTTCTTATCGTTCTCATCTGGAACCGAGTTTTGGTTCCCAACCCTAGTCTTATGTAATATTCAATGCTTTGTTTTATCTTTTCATTATCTGTAAGCTGCAATCATCAAGATTAAAACGCTGGAAATAATCCCTTTGTATGTGATGAATCTATGTAATGTATACGTTTAAACTTTATAAATTGAATTACTGACATAAAATCACTATTCCATGATATTCAATTCATTGAGATGCACCTGTATGAGTCCAAGTACAGGTTTAGCAAGGCGTTGAGAGATGCTAAACGACTACTCTGAGAAACTCCAACACCAGTTCTCAGATAACGACTCTGTAGACAGATCACAAACTGTAAGGCTAAGGCCTCACACTCTGTCAACAACCGACGCCTTGCTAACCGGCAGTGAAACTACATTTTAGACCAGCTACCGTACTAACTCACCTGTTTTCCTGAAACTCTCAGGGCGTCTGGAAAAAAGGTGTAATTGACAGACTATTGAGCCAACAGAAATACACAGTGGGCGGAACTTCGTGGTTAGATTTTCAATTGTAATACTCTACAGTTTCTCTGAATATGTGTTTCCTGTTTCCTGCAGACGTCCAGCAGCTGGTGGTGGTTAAAGAAGAGGTTCCCCCTGAGCAGCAGGAGTGGAGCTCCAGTCTGGACCAGGAGGACCCAGAGCCCCCCCCACACATTAAAGAGGAACAGGAGGAACTCTGGAGCAGTCCGGAGGGAGAGCAGCTTCAAGGGCTGGAGGAGGCTGATATCACCAAGTTCACATTCACTCCTGTCCCTGTGAAGAGTGAAGATGATGAAGAGAAACCTCAGTCCTCTCAGCTTCATCAAAGACAAACTGAACACCTGGAAACAGAAGCTGATGGAGAGGACTGTGGAGGACCAGAACCAGCCAGGAACTCAGATCCAGAGAGACATTTACAACCAGAGACTGAGGACAACCCTGGAGGCTCTTCTGAACCTGAGACTGAAGACAGTGCTGATTGGAAGGAGAACAGAGAACCAGGTTCAAACTCTCAGAAAAATAAACAAGACCATGTCAGTGATTCAAGACGTAGGACTGGAAAGAAACACCTTAGATGCTCTCAGTGTGCGAAAGGATTTGGCCGCAAGTCAAGTCTGAATAGACATATCCTAATTCATACAGGAGACAAACCATTCAGCTGCTCAGTCTGTAACACATCTTTTGCACAGAGAGGAAGTTTAAAGAGCCACATGAGAATCCACACTGGAGAGAAACCATTTAGCTGCGGTTTTTGTGACAAAATATTCACTTGGAGTCGTCAGGTCAAAAGACATAAGTGTGTTGGTCGTCAGTCCTCACAGCTTCATCAAACTCAGACTGATGAGAACAGAGAGGCAGAGCCTCCAGCCAGCAGCTCAGCTGAACACATGGAAACAGAAGCTGATGGAGAGGACTGTGGAGGACCAGAACCAGCCAGGAGCTCAGATCCAGAGAGACATTTACGACCAGAGACTGAGGACAACCCTGGAGACTCTTCTGAACCTGACATTTTCCAAGTCAAATCTACAACAAAATAAGAGGACAATTAATTAGTCCTTCGACAATTCACATGCGAAAAATCTGTCTGGCTGTCTAAACTCTGTTTGACAATGTTCATACATGATTTCATCTAAACTCCATCTTTATCAACAGAAGTTCTGAATATGTTTAATGTTTTTGTCATACTACTTTTCTGATGTGTACTATAACCACTGACTGATTAATCTGTAGTAGTTTCTTTAATAATCTGTTTGGTTAATGAAATGTTGTGACTTTAAACTTCCATTGGGATGTTGTTGATAGTTGCTGTTGAGTTATCAGTCTGTTCTGGTCTAAAAGAAGAACCAATGACTTATTGATATAGAGAATATTCACGATGTTTTCAGTTTGATTCTTTTCTGTTTATATCATCAAACCAAACTAAAAGAAAAATGCCTTTGAAACAGACTCACATTCCTGCATATTGTTTGTGTTTTGCAGCAGATTACAATCAGCTCATTTAGAATTCAGATGGAGTTTTAGGATTATTCCTGCTTTTTGAAACTGTAGTATGGGCTCATGTGTTTCACTGTTGGTGTTCTGTTAAATGCAAATTTAAGTCCTTTCACCTCCGTTGAATCAGGGTGGAAGCAGAAATAAAATACTTGTTCATATCGAACGCTGAATTGTAACTCGTGTTCTTGCTTTTTATACCCGTCTTAATTTATATTATCCTTTTTAAATTTCATTCTTTCTGCTCTTTAATATTGAAGGTGTATTTAGATGAGATTAGATGTACTTATATATGTAGTTGTAGATGCAGAAACAAGTAATAAACAAGGCATTGCACTACAGTTGAAACTATTATAAAAAAGAGATAACTATATGCATATAAACATCAACAATATACTTACCTTCAGAGGTTCTATGGTACACACACATTAAGATATACAGAATAAGTTAGAGTACGCTGTAATCAACAAATCATATTGTTAAAAAATAAAAGACATGAACAATATGTGCTCCGTAGTTCCAGTTTCTTTTGAAATGAAATAAGGTAAATGTGATCAATACAAATTGTTCAGGGTTATTGAAAGTGAAAAACAGAAAAGAACCGTAATTTCGCCAACGCTTCTGTGGACTGTGCATCTGTTTCCTCTTCACCTTTGGTGTTATGAAGAGACCAATCAGATTCTTCCATGTGAACTGGGGGATGAATGATGGATCCTCCACATATCATGCCAATCTTCATCTGGTGTTTCTATATGGAGTTCTTCCTCCCATCTAACCTTGATATATTTAGTTGACTGTTTGTCATGTTTTGCTAAATCCTTGATATTATGCTGAAATGATTCTTATGTTTCTTTCCTGATATGCTTTAGTTATTATTTGGATGATATTATTCAACTCCTTGGAAGAATCTGATCCGACATCCCTCTTGTAACTGTCCCTTAGTTGAAGGTATCTATAGAATTCATGTGTTCCCAATGTGTGTTTTCTTCTCAGATGATCAAAACCCTCCAGCTCCCCTTCCTTAACCAAAACACACAAAGCTGTTATTTCTTTCTCTGCCCATTGTTTAAAACCTTGATCTTATTTTGCAGGTTTGAAGTTTCCACCATAAGCTACCCATTGTATTATATGCATCATTTTGAATCTTATATATGTTCAATACTTGAATCCATAGATCCAATGTGTGCACTGTTCACATTTACTTTAATAAATACATATTTTTATTTTATTTATCTTATTATATTTAATTTGTTATTAATGGACTATATGTCACAAAACAAATTCTTCCCTCAAGATAAGTATTTTAATTATTCATGTATTTATTCTCTCTATTACATGATAGATGATAGATATGAGTGGCCCATGGTGGTGGTGGGGTTATGGTATGGGCAGGCGTATGTAATGGACGACGAACACAGGCCACTAAATTCACAACATTACCCTAACCCTAACCCTACCCCTACCCCTACCCCTCACACCAGATACTGCCTGGTTTTCGGACCCCCCCAGACCCCCCCAATAAAGCAAAACTGCACGTTTCAGAGTGGCCTTTTATTTTGGCCAGCCTAAGGCACACCTGTGCAATAATCATGCTGTCTAATCAGCATCTTGATATGCCACACCTGTGAGGTGGGATGGATTATCTCGGCAAAGGAGAAGTGCTCACTATCACAGATTTTTTTCAGATTTTTGAACAATATTTGAGAGAAATGGTTATTTTGTGTATATAGAAAATGTTTTAGATCTTTGAGTTCATCTCATAAAAAATGGGAGCAAAAACAAAAGTGTTGCGTTTATATTTTTGTTCAGTGTATATATACTGTGCTGGACAGGCACGGATATCCCATGACAACTTAGAGATACAGTTACTAATTTTTTCTGATTTCACTCATTTCACAATTTCATGGACTCATCATCATCACTAACATATCACTATTAACACTACACATAGTGAGAATAGCATGCTAAACAAAAATACACCTGATCAATATACTGTAACTAGCAAGCCAGCTAGCTAGCTAGGAAGCACCTAGAAATGCAAGCAGCTAATTTTAGTGTTCTATTGATTGTTCTTGTGAAGCTGACCATTGAGCGGCCCGACCAAGCAAGGAGGCAGAGGCAGAACGTCCAAATACAACCCGGTGTGGGCATTTATTACTCATGGGCACATGATTCACAGCCTCAATATGCAACCCAGTCTCACAGCATTTCGTGTTATAGTCACAACATTTAATCTATTGATTCGTGTTCACCAACACGATTTCCCCCTTTTTTTTTCGTGTCACACAGAACGATTTTAAAAGCAATGTATTTCTATTGGTAGTATGTTTCGTGCCTACAACACGTCTTTTTGTCCGGTCGGGTCTTGGAAGACCGGAAGCTGTGGGGTTCATAAAAACATGTTCTTACTCAATATCAAGCCACGATTATTGTTTTTATTTTAAATCGTATTATGTCAGACGTTTTTTGTCGTCTGTGAGGAAAATAAACACTCAGAGCCTCAAAATACTGAAATCTGTATTCTTTAAAAATCTTTTTTTCCTTCTAATTTGTTATTCTTTTCTAAATAACACACTGTTATTTACCCACCAATAACACACAATTATCCTTGTTTTTATTTATTTGTTTAATTCCATAATCTCTGGCTTTTTTGCCGTCCGTCAGGAACTGAATTTCAAAATAAAAATAACCGGAAACAGACGTAGGCCTATAAGGGACATTTCGAGCATCATTGAGATACACAGCCACTGAACTGATTACCCAAGATCCTCAGCTATGGTTTAAGCTCGCTGATTGAATGTTTTAGCCGCAATGCATGTAGGGATATGGTGTGAATGCGATATGAAATCCGAAAAACATTTCTGAGTTTAGGATGGCCGAAGATACTACACTACCCACAATCCCCAGCTATCATTTAGGACTACAGTCCCCGTGATTAATCTTCAAGCTCTGGGATTGGATGTTGGAGTGGCAGTGCGCCAAGGTTACACCGAGCGTCAAACAGCTGTTTGAAATGGAACGAAACCACGCCAGACTATCCAAAACTGGAATAGAACGCCCCCCCAGAACTACACATGCTGGCTATTGTGTTTCGCAAAATGTTCTATGGGACGTCTCTACTGAACGTTTTCGTTTTTCCCACAATTAGAAGTTGCCAGTATTAAACACATTGGTGTTATCAAATGTAAAACATATAATTAATAAATGGGTGAAAATCGCTTGTGTCCATAATGTGCAGCATTAATATATACCCACATGACAGCTCATTGTTACTTTGTAATTCTACTCCACTACAATTCAGAGGTTAACCTGGTATTTTTACTCCACTACACTTATTTGAGTTACTTTGCAGATTCTGATTAATGATGTGAAATATAAACAACCCTTAAAGCAGACTTTAGTTACACCTGAGCAGTGTTGTGCTAGTTACTGAAAACCAGTAACTAGTTACCATTACTAGTTACTTCATTTCAAAAGTAACTCAGTTACTTTACTGATTACTTACACCAAAAAGTAATGCGTTACTGTGAACAGTAACGCATTAGTTACTTAAAAAAGGGCTCCCATTAATGCCCTTATAGCCTTCATTTCAGTACTGTTATTGCATTGGAGAATAATACAATCTGCTGATCAATAAATAGCAGGAGAAATAGCAGCAATAGCTTGCATGTGTTCTACAACATACCGTGCAATGGCTTTATCGACTTTTCCCTGGCTAGCAGTCCCTCGGTTAAAATCCAGCCGCTGTTGCTTAGGTCGAGGTGGAGTGGCGTTGGATGAGTCTGGGTCTGTGCCGGTCTTAGTTACTAGCTTCGTCCCAGCATGTTGTTTCTGCAGATGTTTCAACAGATTTGAATTGCTGTTTTGGGCAGTAGATAAGATCTTTGACCCGCCAAGACACAACTTACATTTAACTAAAACGTTCTTTTCTTTGTGCTCGACAAAAGTGAAATAGTGAGAATATCTCCAGGCAGAGAAACTCGACTTGAGCTCCGCCGCCGCCATGATAGTCTTGTTAGTAAACACAAACACGCCCACAGCGCGTCTCCGCATGTGACACAGGAAGTATCTAAGTACATTTACTCAAGAACTGTACTTAAGTACAGTTCTCATCTCTGTTCGCCTCGCTGTTGGCGACGCTCACCAACGTCTGGGCGCCGAGACTATATAAAAAAAAAACGGAGTAACGCACCATGTAGTAACGGTAACTGAGTTACTGAATTTAAAAGATAATGCGTTAGAGTACTAGTTACTGCCAAAAATAACGGCGTTACAGTAACGCGTTACTTTGTAACACGTTAGTCCCAAAACTGCACCTGAGTAACATTCAGGGAAGGTGATTGTCAAGTGCCAACAATCAGGAGAGATATTTGATAGTTGGTGCTTGAGAAGACTAAACATTTATCTGTAATTGATATGAATGGAAACGAGTAATAAAGTATATTCATTACTCGTTATTCTCTACTAATAGTTAATTAAAGACTGTGTGCTGCCCCTTTAAGAGGCCTGCAAAGTCCTCCGGAGTTGTCCCGTCGCCGCCTTCCTGCCCGTCCTCCAGAGCTGTCCCGTCGCCGCCTTCCTGCCCGTCCTCCAGAGCTGTCCCGTCGCCGCCTTCCTGCCCATCCTCCAGAGCTGTCCCACATTGGCGGCAAGAATACCTTGCAACACTACAAACCACACCCTCTCAGGAATTGCCGTGGTTTCAGGTATACATCTCTGGATGAGAGAAAAGCCTATCTTAAGGATTCAAATATTTACTTTAGGTGTTGTGCATGAACCAGCCACCAAGCCAAAGACTGTGACAAAAAGGTTCAGTGCAGAGAGTGCAACAGTGACCACCACCCTACTGCACTACATCCAGGACCGGCTCCATGGACAACAGGGGCCGCCGTAACCTCAAGATATCAAGGCGGGTAGCAAGACGAATCTCCTCCTTTCGCTGTCACGTCAAAATGCACTGACATCTGTGGGACTGAAGTAAGGCCAAAATCATGCACCAAGATTTGTCTAGTCAGAGTGTATCCAGCAGGCCAGAGAGAGAGAGCTGTCAAAATGTATGTTGTCCTAGATGAGCATAGCAATAAGTCCTTGGCAAAAACAAAGTTTTTTGAACTCTTTGACGTTAATGACGACACAGCATCCTACACACTGAAGACATGTTCAGGAGTCTTTGAAACATCAGGGCGACGAGCAAACAATTACATAATGGAGGCATTGGATGGCAAAACGTGTATTTCACTTCCCACTCTAATCGAATGTGATATGGTCCCAGATGACAAGTCTGAAATTCCCACGCCTGAGATCGCAAAACACTACACACATCTCAACCGGGTTGAGGACAAGATCCCTGCACTAGATTCTACTGCAGACATTCTCATACTGCTTGGCCGAAATATACCACAGGCACATAAAGTTCGGGAGCTGTGCAATGGACCCCACAACGCCCCATATGCTCAACGCCTCGACCTAGGTTGGGTGATCATAGGAGAAGTCTGTCTCGGAAAAGCCCACAAACTAGACAGCGTCAATGTCTACAGGACAAACGTGCTGAGTAATGGACGTACATCTCTTTTTGACCCTTGCATTAACAATCTGCACATCAAAGAGCGAGTGGACACTCCAACTCTTCAAAACCCTGTCCTAATGGGGCTCCTGCCGACTCCTGTTACGCTGGGGGTCCTGCCGACTCCTGTTACGCTGGGGGTCCTGCCGACTCCTGTTACGTTGGGGGTCCTGCCGACTCCTGTCCCATCGGGGGTCCCGTCTACACATGTCCCTCCGACACGGGTTACTGTCCCTCAGACACGGGTTACTTTCCCTCAGACACGGGTTACTGTCCCTCCGACACGGGTTACTGTCCCGCCGACAACGGTTATGGTCACGCCTACTCCGAAACCTGTCCCGTCCGGGGTCGTACCGTCTCCCGATCCCAGTACTCATGCACCTCCGGCGATCCAGCTGACTCTGGAGGGGTCGCATCGCGGCCTACGCCACCCTCCTGCCCGTCCTCCAGAGCTGTCCCGTCACCGCCTTCCTGCCCGTCCTCCAGAGCTGTCCCACATTGGCGGCAAGAATACCTTGCAACACTACAACCAAGAAGAAAATGGCAAGCAGATAAGCCTATCTTGCAAATCGGAGACGTTGTGCTTCTGAAGGACGGACAGGTCAAAAGGAACAAAATGGAAATGAAAATGGAACTTAATTAGTAAACATCCAAAACTGAGCTGCTGTCTCCTGGGTGTTTATTTCCGTGTTAAGCTATCTGGCAAGCCTGCAATCCAAAAAGTATTCTTGCAAGGGCAGAATAGACTGTATTATGGCTATTTTGCACATCCCTTTCAATATTTTCTAAGGTTTATTGACATATCATATACACAACTACGGTGTAGTTATGCAATTAATGAAAACTTGGGTCGCAGCTGAGGTTCCTCAACAGTGCATTACAAGACATCTATCAATATGTGTGTATACCTCCACCATTAAACTGTCATATTCTGCACATTTCTTATACTATCTAGTAGTACATAAGAGTATAATTCATGTGTATAATATCAGTTAAAATAAGTGCTTCAACATAGTTAACATTGCAGGAAAGCAATATATTAGACGTTAAGTACTTTGTCAGGCTTCATATTTATCTTTTGATACCCCCAAAGCTTTTTTCTTATTTCAAAGAAGACCTTGATCTAAAGTATTATTTAATGTTTAAATAAAGGTTAATTCGTTTTTCTGTTTTGCACCTCCTCATATTAATATCTTTGTACATCCAGCACTAAACTGTTTTATTGTAGAGATCACTGATAGTATCTTCTTGATTGTTTATATTCTATATTTCTATCACAGACCTTCTACTTTCCCCCTATGAAAGTATGTACTCTTAATATTTTTTTAATCAAATATAACACATAAAAACAATAATTCAATAACGTGCTTTAACCACTTGGCGGTGCACACAAGGTACACACAGCCATAATAACTTTGTATTATTAGTGTAGGACACTTATGTATGTACAACATCTGAAGATGTGTAGTTTTATTCATGCTTTCACATAATTTTACAGCATATTGCTATATTATTTCAGACTCAGTATTTACATTCTTACATTCAAAGAAAATCCTTTTTGTATCAGCTGTGCACCGTTATGGTGTAAATATAACCTATCTACGAATTAGATCAAATATAAAAGTCAGCCGAATTAGTGTTGATACTGCAAGGAGACGTATTGTGTGAAGAGAAATTGAAGATGTTGTTTAATTGTTGATATATTTATGATCCATGTTAAGTATTCAGTTTCGGCGGCATTTCTTCCAGTTTTTCCAAAAGTCTTCTCATCAGGGCTCTATAAATAAAGAACTACGGCAGATGTGTAATATGTAATGCAGCCGAACCGTGTATTACAATGCCGTTATGTGATGACTTTCAAAGAGAAAAGCAAGAACACTCGGAATAAAGTATTATTTTCTTTAACCCTCCGGTATCACTGTGGACGTTTTTGTCCATATGGGTCATTTTTCACTTTTCATTTTGCAATAACTTTGGTTGTGTTGGTGCAAATGGCCTGATTTTTTGCAACAATCTATTTTCTCGATCCATTTTGGACTTTCAATTTTTCAAATCGGTCTTTAATTCACTGTGTAACAAATCGACTACGCAACTTAGTCATTCGAGACAAAAATGTCCACTGCAAAATCCATTTGATAAAAACATTATATTAAAAGGTTTTTTTCACAACCTTTTTGGGTTCAATCTTCAAATCAACTTCCGCCCTAATAGAAAATACCAAAAATGTAATCATTTTCAGATTTTAACCCTTTAAATGCCATTTTGAATACATGAAACCGCTGGGGGTTTTTTCATGATGAAAACAGAGAAAATTAGTTATTTTCCAAAAAATACATATCTGGGGACTGGCTCTTTTTTTTCTATAACAGTCTTGAATATGTCAAAGATTAGCAACAAAATGGATTTTTTTGCATTATTAGTTTTTGCACAAAATCAGATTGAACAAAAAAGTCACACATTAGTCATTCGGGACAAAAATTTCCACTTCCAAAAACTGCTCTAAAATGACAACAGATTAATATTTTTAAAAACTTTTTGGGGTTAAATCTTTCAAACAACTTCAGTCATTATACGATTTAAAATAAAAACAATAATCGTGGCTTGATATTGAGTAAGAAGATGTTTTTTTGAACCCCACAGCTTCCACTCTTCCAAGACCCGAACGGACAAAAAGACGTGCTGCAGGCCCGAAACATACTACCAATAGAAATACATTGCTTTTAAAATCGTTCTGTGTGACACGAAAAAAAAAGGGGAAAATCGTTTTGGTGAACACAAATCAATAGATTAAATGTCGTGACTATAACACGAAATGCCGTGAGACTGGGTTGCAATATGACTGTCTCATGTGAACAGAGTCACCAGCAACAAGGATCTCCCACACACCCAGACTAACAGGAAAACAGAACCTAAATACACCCAGACTAATCAAACCAACAAGAGAAAACACAGGGCACCAGGTGAACACCATCACCAGCAACAGACAAGAAGGGAGGGGGAACTCTTTTCAAACTAAAACAGGAAACAGAGACAGACAAACTAAAACATAGACAGATCGTGACAAATAGATGCATAAATTACATATATTCACATGCTTCCTGCAATGTTTTAGCGTGGAACAAATTAATATGCTTAGCCAATAACGAAGCTATATCTTACGTAACGGAGGCCGAGATCTACGGCCCCAGAGATCACCTCCGTTACAGTTATTTTATTTATTTTGTTATTTACTTTCAGTTAAATCTGAAGAACCAGCACCTTACCGGGGTAGAGAGGTTTGTGTGCCCTGATGAACCTGGGGGCTGTGTTGTCTAGAACCTTGTGTTCCTGGTAGGGTCTCCCATGGCAAATTGGTCTCAGGCAAGGGGCCAGACTAAGATTGGTTCAAAAGACCTCATGAAAGAACAACAAAGAAGTGAGGATACCCGGCACGGAGGAAGCCCGGGGTCCCCTTCTGGAGCCAGGCCCAGAAGGAGGACTCGTCAGCGAGCGTCTGGTGGCCGGGCTTGCCACGGAGCCCGGCCGGGCAACGTGGGCAACACCTCCGCTTCTCCATCCCGCGGGCCCACCACCTACGGGAAACAGCGATGGGGTCGGGTGCGCTGCCAGAAGGGTGGCAGTGAAAGCAGAGGGTCTCGACGGACCAGACCCGTGCGACAGAAGCTGGCTTTGGGGACGTGGAACGTCACCTCTCTGGGGTGGAAGGAGCCGGAGCTTGTGCGGGAGGTGGAGCGTTACCAGCTGGTTCTGGTTGGGCTCACCTCTACGCACAGCGTCGGCTCTGGAACCTTACTTCTGGATAGGGGTTGGACTCTATTCTTCTCCGGAGTTGCTCAAGGTGTGAGGCGCCGGGCGGGTGTGGGGATACTCACAAATCCCCGGTTGGGTGCTTCCTTGTTGGAGTTTACCCCAGTGGACGAGAGGGTCGCCTCCCTACGCCTGCGGGTTATGGGGGGGAAAACTCTGACTGTTGTATGTGCCAAACAGCAGTTCAGAGTATACGGCCTTCTTGGAGACCCTGGAAAGAGTCCTGTATGGGGCTCTGAAGGGGACTCTTTAATCTTGCTGGGAGACTTCAACGCACATGTGGGCAATGATGGAGACACTTGGAGGGCCGTGATTGGGAGGAACGGCCCCCCTGATCTGAACCGGAGTGGTGGTTTGTTACTGGACTTCTGTGCTAGTCATGGATTGGCCATAACAAACACCATGTTCGAACATAAGGATGCTCATAAGTGTACGTGGTACCAGAGCACCCTAGGCAGAAGGTCCATGATCAATTTCGTTATCGTATCATCGGACCTGAGGCCGTATGTTTTGGACACTCGGGTAAAGAGAGGGGCGGAGTTGTCAACTGTTCACCATCTGGTGGTGAGTTGGGTCGAGTGGCAGGGGAAGCCTCTGGATAGACCTGGTAAGCCCAAACGTGTAGTTCGGGTGAACTGGGAACGTCTGGAGGAGGCCCAAGTTCAGGAGGCCTTCAACTCACACCTCCGGCGGAGCTTTTCGGGCATTCCTGTGGAGGTTGGGGACATTGAACCAGAGTGGTCGGTGTTCAAAGCCTCTATTGCCGAAGCCGCAGCGGGGAGCTGTGGTCTCAAGGTTTTAGGTGCCTCAAGGGGCGGTAACCCTCGAACCTGGTGGATACCGGTGGTCAGGGAAGCCGTCCGACTGAAGAAGGAGGCCTTTAGGGATTTGTTATCCCGGGGGACTCCCGAGGCAAGGCAAGGCAAGTTTATTTATATAGCACTTTTCAACACAAGGCAATTCAAAGTGCTTTACAAAAAATGAAAGACATTAAGAAAATGGCATTTAAAATCATTAAAAAGAAAAGCGAATAAACATTAAAAGATAAAAGTTACAGTGATAAAAGTTACAGTGCAGTCTAAGATATGAATAGTTCAATTAAAAGCAGCGACAAAAAGAAAAGTCTTCAGCCTGGATTTAAAAGTAGTCCGAGTTTCAGCGGACCTGCAGGTTTCTGAGAGTTTGTTCCAGATATTTGGAGCATAATAACTGAACGCTGCTTCTCCATGTTTAGTTCTGACTCTGGGGACAGAAAGCTGACCAGTCCCTGAAGACCTGAGAGATCTGGATGGTTCATCATTTAGCAGGAGGTCAGAAATGTATTTTGGGCCTAAATCATTCAGTGCTTTATAAACCAGCAGCAGTATTTTGAAATCTATTCTTTGACACACAGGAAGCCAGTGTAAAGACTTCAGAACAGGAGTGATCCACTTTCTTAGTGTCAGTGAGGACTCGAGCAGCGGCGTTCTGAATCAGCTGCAGCTTTCTAATAGATTTTTTTGTGAGACCTGTGAAGACACCATTGCAGTAGTCCAGTCTACTGAAGATAAAAGCATGGACAAGTTTCTCCAAATCCTGCTGTGACATTAGTCTTTTAATCCTAGATATGTTCTTTAGGTGATAGTAGGCTGATTTAGTAATGTTTAATATGACTGTTGAAACTCAGGTCAGAGTCCATGACTACACCTAGATTTCTGGCTTTATCTGTTGTTTTGAACATTGCAGACTGAAGCTCAGCGCTAACTTTTATACGTTCTGCCTTGGCTCCAAAAACCATGACCTCAGTTTTATCTTTGTTTAATTGGAGAAAGTTCTGACACATCCAGTCATTGATTTGTTCAATGCACTTACTCAGTGTTTGAATTGGAGCATAGTCTCCTGGTGAAATTGTTACGTAAATGTGTGTGTCATCCGCATAGCTATGGTAACTTACTTTGTTGTTCTTCATTATCTGAGCCAGTGGTAGCATGTAGACGTTAAAGAGAAGAGGCCCCAAGATGGAGCCTTGAGGTACCCCACATGTCATATTTGTCAACTCAGATGTGTATTTACCAATAGAAACAAAGTTGTTTCTGTCCTTTAAGTAGGATTCAAACCAATTTAGAACTGTTTCCGAAAGTCCCACCCAGTTTTCCAGTCGGTCTAGTAATATGCTGTGGTCAACAGTGTCAAACGCAGCACTGAGATCTAATAATACTAACACTGAAGTTCTGCCACTGTCTGTGTTTAAGTGGATGTCATTAACGACCTTTACAAGAGCAGTCTCAGTGCTGTGGTTTGGACGAAAGCCTGACTGGAACACATCCAAACAGTTATTTAAATGCAAGAAGTTACTGAACTGTTGAAAAACAACTTTTTCAATGATTTTACCTAGAAATGGGAGGTTTGATATGGGCCTGTAATTGTTCATTACTGAAGCATCTAGATTATTCTTTTTTAAGAGCGGTTTAATGACTGCAGTTTTCAGGGCCTGTGGAAAAACACCTGAGTGAAGAGATTTGTTTACTATATGAAGTAGATCTGAGGCCATGCAAGGAAAAACATCTTTGAAAAATCCTGTTGGAATAATATCAAGGCAGCAGGAGGAGGATTTCAGAAGTTGAATAATGTCCTCTAGGTTTTTATCATTAATCTGATGGAATTGTGTCATGGTGTTTGAATTGATGTTAAGTGGACACAGGGACAACACATTTGCTGTTCCTGATGCAGAGACACTGACTGCTTGTCTGATTTTCTGAATGTTGTCAGTGAAGGAGGCAAAATCATTGCACGCCCTGGTGGATAGAAATTCAGAGGCTACTGACACTGGGGGGTTAGTTAGTCTGTCGACGGTAGCAAACAAGGCACGTGCGTTGTTTTTGTTTTTGGTAATGATGTCAGAGAAGAACGATTGTCGTGCATTTTTCAATTCCAAATTATAAAGGCCAAGTCTCTCTTTATAGATTTCAAAGTGAACCTGGAGATTTGTTTTTCGCCACCTGCGTTCAGCTTTTCGACATTCTCTTTTTTCTGTTTTCACGGTCATGGCCTTTCTCCATGGAGATATTTTCTTGCCAAACACTTCCTTTACCTTAGTTGGAGCAATGGCATCTATAACATTTTTAATTTTTGAATTAAAACGATCTACTAGCTCATTTACTGAGATGTTAGCAGGGGCAAGTGTGGAAGAAAAATTCTGAGTAAACATTTCCCTAGTGTTTTCAGTTAAATATCGCTTTGTGGTTACCTCTTTCTGAACATTTTTGTGAACAGAAATAGAGCTCTCAAAGAAAACACAGGAATGGTCAGAGAGTGCAACATCAGTCACCACAACCTTAGAGATATTCAGACCCTTTGAGATAATTAAGTCCAGAGTGTGCCCCTTATTGTGCGTGGGCTCCGTCACATGCTGAGTCAGTCCATAGTTATCAAGAACACAAAACAGTTATTTTGCCCCTCTGTCCTGGGGGTTGTCAACATGGATGTTAAAATCACCAACAATGACTAGACGGTCAAAGTCAATACACACTATAGACAGCAGTTCAGTAAAGTCATCAAAAAAGCTTGCACAGTATTTGGGTGGTCTATAGATATTTAGGAACAGAGCTCGAGAGGAGCATTTCAGCTGAAGGGCCACATATTCAAAAGAAGCAAAGTTCCCATTAGATGTCTTCCTGCATTGAAGGGAATCATTGAACAGAATAGCAACTCCACCCCCTTTCTTATGCATTCTTTCCTGACTCATAAAACTAAAGTTGGGAGGGGTTGATTCGATAAGAACAGCTGCACTGTTATTTTGTTCAATCCAAGTTTCTGTTAAAAACATAAAATCCAGATTGTGCTCAGTGATAAAATCATTGATTAAAAATGTTTTTCCTGCCAAAGACCTGACATTTAATAAAGCTAGTTTAAGTTTGTTAGATACACTATCAGTCAGGTTTTTTGTAACAAGCTGTGGCTGACATGTAATCACTGCTAAATTAGATAAACTCACACAAACGTTTGAGCGCTTCCTGTATCTAAGATGATTCACCGCTCTTAATCTATTACCTATCAACACAGATATCGGCAAAGCTACAGGCAGGCAGGGCCCCGGCATGTCCTGGAAAGAGTTGAGAGTGCCATACGCCCTTGAGCCTGGACCCAGCAGATATCAGGCTTTGAAGGGGAGGGAGGACCCACCACCCTGCTCCTCTCATCATAGGATGGCAGGGTGAGGGCTACACTGTAAGCCGGGGGAGATGGTGCACATTCACCAAAGTGAAAACATTTAGACCGTTATAGCCTACAGTACGGTGGGATTTATAAAATGCTACCCTGACGTGTAGCTGCTGTTAGCTTTATTTATTTTTCTGACATGTTCCAATGTTTTACTGTTTATTAAACTTTGGGACAACATTACACCCTTTGTATTCAGCTCATGCTGCTTTGAGGTAGAGCAAAAAAAAAGCCTATTTTAAATATTTCCACCAGATTTGATCATCTTTTATTTAGGTTAAAGTTTATTTAATTTATCCTAATCCCATAATAATAAGACAATCAAAAATAGACAGCAGCCTATTATAAGCTAATGCTTGATGTTAGTTTGTGCTGTCAAAGGGATGCAGGTGTGACTGTCATTTCATCTCTTTAGTTTTTTAAAAACCAGAACAGAACATCATTTTAAATGATCCTTTAGGGATTGTTTGTCTGAAATGCTTAGAGTTACATTTTGCAATAATACTTCTGCAACCCTGTGTCTAATATGAATAATTCACTTATTTTTCTCTTGTTTTTCTCTGTAATTAGGAAACTTCTGGAGAAATGGATCTGCTGGAGAAGGACCCCTAATCTGAAAAGTGCACAGCGGATCATCAGGACAGAGCTGCCATCCACCTGGACCCCCCGAGGTGCTGGAGAAGGACTCCTAACCCCAGCGGATCATCAGGACAGAGCTCCATCCACCTGGACCCCCTGGGGTGCTGGAGAAGGACTCCTAACCCCAGCGGATCATCAGAACAGAGCTCCATCCACCTGGACCCCCCGAGGTGCTGGAGAAAGCAAAACGGCGATCAGGAGCATCCTCCACCCAGACCTCTGCTTACTGCCGTCCTACAGACTTGTGTCTTACTTTCAGAATTTGATTTTGTATGTGTCCTTTCTTTTAATAGATATCTAACGATTATAGCTTGAGTCTGTCTGATTCCCCAAACAGCTGCTTCTATATACTTGCTGCACATATAATACAAATAAACAACTCCATAAACACACTTTTGCTGATATTTGTGTTGCTGCTGGTGATGTTAAATAACATGATTGATTTCCTCTGTCTCAATGATGGAAGTTATAATAATAGAAGACATGAAGCTGCAGAGAGAGGATGGATATATTCTTACCTCTACTTTGTGATAAGATGAAAATACAATATTAAATTGTAATTGTTAAACACATTGTTTATTTCATTTACTGAGGTTTTAATCATTATTTACAACATGTGTACATAAGCAGTGGAATAATAGGGTATCTCTAGGTCATTAAACTGTCTTCAGTTTAATTTTATTAATACAAAAAAAAGGTCATAGAAAATGTTTAATTGTGTATTTCAGCAGAGCAGGGGGTCACGGTGCTGCTGGACCTGGAGGTGCTGACCTGGGGTCAGTGGGACATCATCTGGGCAGGTTTAGGGGAAGAAGGAGAATATAGATGTCACACTCCTAGGTTTATGTCACGGTTTTAGTGTTGTCTGTCTGGTTATGGGTTTTGTAAGTCTGTTCATTCTGTGTTTTGTCTTCCTCCTTGTGTTTTGTCTGGTCCTCCTCCCTGTCGTTAGTTCCCTGGTGTTTCTGATTGACTCATTGTGTTCACCTGTTGCCCTTGTGTTTCTCCCTCCCCTGCCCAGCTGTGTCTTGTCCTGTGATTACCCTTCTGTGTATTTAGTCTAGTCTTGCCGAGACTGCATTCCCCCATTTTATCCGCATGCTCTGGTTGGCATACCAATAAGCCAGGATCCTAATTATACTGTTAGGCACACCCCTTTGTCTCAATTTTAAAAACAGTTTATGATGGTTAACTCGGTCAAAAGCCTTAGAGGCATCAATAAAACTAATCAGAACAGTGGAATTCTGTCTTCTATATGTTTCTACCATTTCCTTCAAAGCATAGATGCATAGCTCAGTACCATGCTTAGCCTTGAAGCCAAACTGGTTATCTGAGGTACATAAATAAGAACATACAGTCTATCCAACAAAATTATGTCCAGGACTTTGGATAAGAGCAATTGGTCTATAGTTATCCAAGCTTCCTACCTTGTCCTTAACGACAGGCACCTAGGTAACAGTCAACATGGAGTCCGGCAACACACCATGAGTCATGAGGCCGGTAAAACAAATGGCAAGAACAACTGCAACCTTCGGGCTTGCCAGTTTAAGGTGCTCTGCAGTGATTCGGTCAGAGCCGCATGCTTTATTATCAGCTAGCTGTGCAATTGCTCGATAAACCTCTTTAGCTGTGATTCCCACTGTTTCACTTTTCACAACATTACCAACCTTATAGGGGTCACTTTTAACACAATTAAGTATAGTAGAGTAATGTTGCCTCCACAACTCAGCTATGTTATGGGCTCCAGATACTCCCTCTATGGTACACGGTAATGACGTACTGGCCCTGTTCAGAGCTCTCACCTCCTTCCAGAAGCCAGTCACATCATTATGAAGGAGCTTTTCAGCCATAGAATCCGCTCTCAATGTTTCTGTATGTTTGTTGATATAACGAACAGCATATTTACAGTGGGGCAAAAAAGTATTTAGTCAGCCACCAATTGTGCTAGCTCTCCCACTTAAAAAGATGAGAGAGGCCTGTAATTTTCTAGGTATACCTCAACTATGAGAGACAAAATGAGAAGAAAAAAAATCCAGAAAATCACATTGTCTGATTTTTAAATAATTTATTTGCAAATTATGGTGGAAAATAAGTATTTGGTCAATAACAAAAGTTCATCTCAATACTTTGTTATATACCCTGTGAGGCTGACAAGTAAGTGGCCCGACCAAGTAAGGAGACAGAGGCAGAACGTCTTGATACAACCCGGTGTGGGGATTTATTCATCTTTCGCACATGGTTGACCACATCAATATCCCCCAATGACTGTCTCCCACACTATTCCCTCTCTCAATGACTCCAACATGCCACCCTTTATAGACCCACCAATTGGAACGTACCATCAAAAGGGGTGGCATGTTGTTACGGAAATCATAGACCTAGTCAATACTGTGGAGATACACGAGTCAGAATGATCAAACAATAAATGGTGAAACAAACAGAGTTGTCTTTCTGGTTATTTATTTGAATATTCAAAGGCACAGGTCTCACAGAGTATAGGATAGTCTGCAGGAGTGTGCGCAATAGTCACAAAATAGCAAAGCTTATATACAAGATAGGGCGGGCAGACAGAGTTTTGTGTAGCTAGGTTGAACGCCTCAGAAATCTGCTTTCACACGGATGTCTCATATTGTTATGGGAGTTCAAACTTTGTGTGAGACACCTGTGTCCTTGAGCCGTAGCAAACTTTGTGTGAAAAGGAGTAGTTTCAACATAGTCTGCCAAATCAGCTCTGTGGCCTTGAAGCACTTGGGAATAATAACCCTCATTAGAGTATGCAGAGAAAACAGCACATATCAGGAAATGGTACAGTAGTGTTGGACAATGCTTTTAGAAGCATTTGGTTTTACCATATAAGGTAACATAAGAAATTGCCACTACAATGTGCAGAGATGGTCAGTTCAGATAAGGACCGTAGTTATTCACAATAAACATTTAGTGGAGAATGACAAACATCCTTTACTTACATTATATTTAATTACTGTATGAAAAGAAAAAACGTTATAAACTAACAAGCCAAATGTACATGATAACAAATCACCCCTGCCTCCAACCTACTCCTTTAACCCCATCCGGAACGATAAAAAGGATCCGCTGTTTCCCCGGGGACCCTTTACGATGACGGACCTTGGGACCGGAGACGGGAGAGCAGGCGGAGGTGAGTGTTATGATGTTGACTACTATAGGAGTAACTTGTACCATTAATGCACCTTATATCATGACCTTTACACGCTAAACATATCCTTTGCACATAATCTCAACCGCTGTCAATCTACACAAACCAACACTTTCGGCGCTCTCGCTATAACTCCCCTTTCTTTCCAGGTGGAGCCGAGTGCCCGACCAGCGTCTGCCAGACGACATCCCAATTTAATACGGTTGAATCATTAAATACACACTACATCAATAAATAGTATAAAATGTGCAAATATGCAATGTTTAACTGTACTGTGCAAATCCCGCTAATAAAGTGCAAACTGTTTACTAAAGTGCTGAGTGACATTTGTCCTGTGCAAACACTGGCTGTATGAAAAACTGTTGCGACACGGTTTATGGTGGATCTTGGAATCCTTTTAACAGGTTGATATGAAACGTCTGGTGCTTCTTGGTTCTGTCCGGCATATGGATTTCATAGTTGACTGTTCCGACCTGTCTGGTGACCTCATATGGGCCCTGCCATCTAGCCAGCAGCTTGCTCTCACTGGAAGGTAACAGCAACAGTACCTTCTGACCAGGTTGAAACACTCTTTCTCTGGCCTTCTGGTCATACCAGGTTTTCTGAGTCTTTTGGACATTCATCAGGTTCCCCTTGGCCAGGGCTGCCATTTTCTCCAACCGCTCCCTCATCTTGACCACGTAGGATACAATGTTTTCACCAGCAGGCTTTGGATTCTCCCAGTGGTCATTAAGCAGATCCAGGGGACCACTCACCTCACGTCCATACAACAGTTCAAAAGGTGAGAACCCGGTTGAGGATTGTGGCACCTCCCGGTAGGCGAAGAGGAGGTATGGCAACCACTGGTCCCAGTCGGAACCTGTCTCTGAAACAAACTTGCGCAGCATGCCCTCAAGGTCTGGTTGTATCGCTCGACAAGCCCGTCCGTTTGGGGATGATAAGGGGTGGTCTTAATGCCCTTTACTCCTAGCAGCTGATACACCTGCTTCAGTAACTTGGAGACGAAGTTTGTGCCGCAGTCAGTAAGTATCTCTCTGGCTATGCCTACCCTAGAGAACAACTGTAGTAGGCAATTCGCCACATACCTGGCTTTAACAGATCTCAAGGGAAACACTTCGGGGTAGCGGGTAGCATAGTCACAAATTACCAGTATGTAGCGGTTACCCGATGCACTTCTCTCTAAAGGCCCAACTACATCCATACCTATTCTTTCAAATGGGGTTTCAATGAGGGGCAAGGGCTGTAACGGGGCTTTAGCTACCCTTTGCCCAGAGGTGATCTGGCAGGTCTCACAGGCCTGGCAAAACTGGGACAGCTGGGTGTACAGGCCTGGCCAGGCAAAACGACGACCCACTCTACGCAGTGTTTTATTAAATGCCATGTGCCCTGCCCAAGGAACTGAGTGGCCGAGTTTGATTACCGTGTTTCTGAGTAACTGGGGTAAAGCTAATGCTTCAATCTCACCCTGACGACGGTACATGATACCCTGTTTAATGAGGTAAGTAGCATCCTCCATAAATCCTGCATCTGCGGTTTTTACACCATCAACCTCTGACACTTTCTCAAGCCGGTATGTAAGGGAAGGGTCCTTCCTCTGCAGCTCACCTACATTGGGGGGAATCTGAATGTCTAGCAGGTGACTAGGTACAGGGAGCTCAATGCTTTCCTTAGGGGCAGCCAAAAATGTGTCCCTGCGTTTCTGCGCTTTGGACAGGCGCTGCTTGTTTGTACCTGCCTTTAGCTCAGAATTATAAAATGGTAGCTCACCAAGGGTCGCCTTTGCCGTCTGTGCCCTTGTAGCGACATTACACATCCTAATCTGGGTGTCTGAGTTTACCTTGAACTCCCCATCGAAGGGATCGGGCTTCCCGGGTACTTCTACACTCTGGGGATCTAAGGGAATGGCTGCTGGAGGAACTGATTGGGCACTTGGTGAGGGCTGTTCTTGCACAAGATCTAGCAACGTTGGAACATCCAGGCCTAAAATGACTGAATAAGGCAGCTTGGGTGCTAGTGCCACAGGAAGAAGGAAAGTCTGCCCCCCGACAGTCAAAAAAAACCTCGGTGGTAGGGTAAGGCTTTTCATCTCCGTGGATGCAACTTATGGTAGCTTTATCAGGGGCCCACTGATCCTTGCCAACAAGACTTGACCTCACAACTGTCTGGAAACTGCCACTATCCACAAGTGCTTCCTCACGCTGACAATTGATGAGTACCGGAACTAGACATGCTTTTTCCTGCCTAACTACTGGTTGCCTGGTGGGTCTGGGAACAGTGCAAAGAAGAGATGGCTTACTCTGCCTAGCCACTGGGCATGTGGGTCATGTGTGGCCAAACTCATTACAATGGTAGCACCTTACTTCTGGCTGAACTTGCCTCTTAGCATAGGTCAATCGACTTGGCGTGGTTTGCTTGCCGCTGCTATTGCTACCATAGGTGTAACCACTACCCTTTTCACCCCCATAAGCATTACTTTTGCCCAACGAGTATCGGTTCTGGCAGTTCGCAAAGCTTTTGCTTTCTGTCCTTGCTGAATGAAATACTTCAGCGAGGCGGGACGCTTCCTCCGCAGACTTAAGATCATGTTCCCGGATCCAAACTTCCATCTCTGGGTTTACCATGCGGAGGAACTGTTCAAGGATGAGTATCTCACAAATGTCTTTGATGCTGGACGTCTCAAACCTAACCCACTTGCAGAAGAGGTCCTTCAGTCGGACGTACAGCTCACGTGGGGTCTCGTCCTGTTGGATGTCGAGGGCACGAAACCTCCGTCTATAGGTGTCAGCGGTGATCTCGTATTTGGCCAGGATTGCTGCTTTGACTTGCTCGTAGTCCTCAAAGTCTCTAATGTCCATTAGCACGTACGCACTGCATGCTTTACCAGTCAGTAGGGGAACCAATCGGACAGCCCAGTCTTCTTGGTCCCAACGACAGACCTGGGCCATGCGTTCGAAGGTGGTGAGGAACTGTTCAATGTCTTAATCTGGCCCCAGTGGCCACAACTTTGGCTCGCGGTGAAGCGGTTGTTCTCTCTGACGTCTTGGCGACCTTCGCCTGGATGAAGACGTCTGCTCCAGATCATCACCGAAGTCCCCTCTTCTTCTGTGCCGCTCCTCATCACTGTCTTGCTCTGTTGGCCCCGCTCTAATCTCAGATACCTGGTCTTGAAGCCTTTGCCAGTTCGTCTCCTGCTGATTCTGAGACTGCATGAGTGCTTTCATCATCTCAGACAGTTCCTCAAACCTGTCTCTTGGTTCACCAGCCGTGGCCCACTGGTCAGCTCCATGCCTTGCCACCCCATCATCGGGCTCCTCCATTTGGTCGTTTTTTTCCTCTCGGCATTTCCAACTCCTTACTTGGTAAATCCCACTTCTGACACCACTTGTGAGGCTGACAAGTTAGCGGCCCGACCAAGTAAGGAGACAGAGGCAGAACGTCTTGATACAACCCGGTGTGGGGATTTATTCATCTTTCGCACATGGTTGACAACATCAATATCCCCCAATGACTGTCTCCCACACTATTCCCTCTCTCAATGAGTCCAACATGCCACCCTTTATAGACCCACCAATTGGACCGTACCATCAAAAGGGGTGGCATGTGCAGAGATGGTCAGTTCAGATAAGGACCGTAGTTATTCACAATAAACATTTAGTGGAGAATGACGAACATCCTTTACTTACATTATATTTAATTACTGTATGAAAAGAAAAACCGTTATAAACTAACAAGCCAAATGTACATGATAACAAATCACCCCTGCCTCCAATCTACTCCTTTAGGTCAAACGTTTTCTGTAAGTCTTCACAAGGTTTACACACACTGTTGCTGGTATTTTGGCCCATTCCTCCATGCAGATCTCCTCTAGAGCAGTGATGTTTTGGGGCTGTCGCTGGGCAACACGGACTTTCAACTCCCTCCAAAGATTTTCTATGGGGTTGAGATCTGGAGACTGGCTAGGCCACTCCAGAACCTTGAAATGCTTCTTACGAAGCCACTCCTTCGTTGCCCGGGCGGTGTGTTTGGGATCATTGTCATGCTGAAAGACCCAGCCACGTTTCATCTTCAATGCCCTTGCTGATGGAAGGAAGTTGTCACTCAAAATCTCACGATACATGGCCCCATTCATTCTTTCCTTTACACGGATCAGTCGTCCCGGTCCCTTTGCAGAAAAACAGACCCAAAGCATGATGTTTCCACCCCCATGTTTCACAGTAGGTATGGTGTTCTTTGGATGCAACTCAGCATTATTTCTCCTCCAAACACGTCTAGTTGAGTTTTTACCAAAAAGTTATATTTTGGTTTCATCTGACCATATGACATTCTCCCAATCCTCTTCTGGATCATCTAAATGCTGTCTAGCACACTTCAGACGGGCCTGGACATGTACTGGCTTAAGCAGGGGGACACGTCTGGCACCGCAGGATTTGAGTCCCTGGCGGCGTAGTGTGTTACTGATGGTAACCTTTGTTACTTTGGTCCCAGCTCTCTGCAGGTCATTGACTAGGTCCCCCCATGTGGTTCTGGGATTTTTGCTCACCGTTCTTGTGATCATTTTGACCCCACGGGGTGAGATCTTGCGTGGAGCCCCAGATCGAGGGAGATTATCAGTGGTCTTGTATGTCTTCCATTTTCTAATAATTGCTCCCACAGTTGATTTCTTCACACCAAGCTGCTTACCTATTGCAGATTCAGTCTTCCCAGCCTGGTGCAGGTCTACAATTTTGTTTCTGGTGTCCTTTGACAGCTCTTTGGCCTTGGCCATAGTGGAGTTTGGAGTGTGACTGTTTGAGGTCGTGGACAGGTGTCTTTTATACTGATAACAAGTTCAAACAGGTGCCATTAATACAGTTAACAAGTGGAGGACAGAGGAGGCTCTTAAAGAAGAAGTTACAGGTCTGTGAGAGCCAGAAATCTTGTTTGTTTGTAGGTGACCAAATACTTATTTTACCGAGGAATTTACCAATTAATTCATTAAAAATCTTACAATGTGATTTCCTGGATTCTTTCCCCCCATTCTGTCTCTCATAGTTGAAGTGTACCTAGGATGAAAATTACAGGCCTCTCTCATCTTTTTAAGTGGGAGAACTTGCACAATTGGTGGCTGACTAAATACTTTTTTGCCCCACTGTATATCTAGCATGTGTACGCTTTTTGAGATCCAGGACAGGCCCCTCTCTGGTCCTTCCTGCCCGGACCCAGGCCCCAAAAGCATTCTTAGCTTCAGCATGTTGACCAGCCACATGTTTATTCCACCCTGGCTTGATGTTGTGTCTCTTCCTAGAGTAGGTATAGCACGGTCTACTGGCTTCACATACAGCTCCCACAATACAATCATACATGTTACAGAGGTCTTCACAGTGAGAGCTTTCATTACAACCCACATCAACACACTGAGTTGCTACTTTGGGTAGATATACATCACTCAATAGGACATCAGTTCTCCCATAGTACAATAGCCTATCCTCATTTGTGAGCTTGGACCAATCCACTTTAGTGGTACAGGCATTTTTAACCTCCTGAGATATCTCAGGGAGACTATCATCATCTAGTGACATTACAAAAGGAATGTGATCAGACATTGATGCCTCATACACAATCTCAATTGATATTACAATGTCATGGGCATTAGCTGTGCTTATGCAATGGTCAAGCCATGAAGTTGTATGCCAGGCCTCCCTTATATATGAATAGCTATCTGTAGGCAAAAGTATTTGGCTTGATAATATAAGATTGTTATCATCACAAAACTGTAGCATATGCTTAGCAAACAAGGACCTTTTGTCTGATATGTCAGCATTCATATCACCCACTACATAAACACTGGCGGAATTATTATCAACAATAAAAGAATGTATAAAAGCAAGTCTGTTCAGGTATTCATCTTCATTATGCTGTGACTCATATGGTGTATATACATTGAGAATGCTAAACTCCTTGTTATTTATTTTGATCTGTACAGCAATACACCAGTCAACTTCAAGCCTGATGACATTAATGACAGCGTCCAGCTTTTTGTGCCACAGTTGTCCACCACTACACGTCTGATCCTATCAGCAGCGCTGTTGCCCAGGCAGTGGCGGCGCCAGAGATTTTCTCTAGGGGGTGCTGTGGGGTAGCTTGACGTTTTCATAGAGGGTGCTCAACATTAAGTGTTTCCCATTAATGCACCAGCGCTACAGTTGAATTTTCTACTGTAACACTCCCCACGCGCACACACAGTGTACCCGCGACTGTTACAATGAAGGCTCGATAATCAGCTCACGGCATATAGGTGTAAGCAGGGGTAAAGTGCTATTTTTACAAGTGGGGAGCGGGCCTCACCTCCTATACGAGGGTCCTCACCTCCTCTAGTGGGGTCCGGGGGCATGCTCCCCCAGGAAGATTTTTTTTTAAATATTGAAATTAAAAGCATCAATCTGGTGCACTTGGAGAGCAACATGAAGAGATCTATGGATACATCTCTCAACACCCACGAAACAGAACTATAAACATATTTTCTATTTCTTTATAGATATTTTAAAACAAACCGTTTGAGACCCACTGAGATAACTAGACTAAAGTGAACTATCTAAACACTGAGAGAGTCCTTTACTTCACCTGAGCTGAGGCTATCTAAGACTCTCAGTCTGACAGGAGAGAGTTAGCGAAATATGAATAATGAAAAATGTATTAAATATGAACATCTAAATACACAGTGTATTAATTTACATCAGAGTTAATGAAACAATATTATGAGTAATGCTTTTAACTTTAAATATGAAAATATGAATAATGAAAATCAAAAAATAAACAGCGTATCAATGTACACCTGTGTTAATGAAACAATATTATGTGTAATGCTTTTCATTTTTTTTTAAAAGAGTTGAGTTAGAAAAATATGAATAACGAAAACATGTAATCAGTGTATCAATATACACTAAAGTTTATGAAATAATGCAAATGTCATAAAATGTGTTGACTACAAGACCAATGTATTTATATACACTACAGTTTTTTGCCAAAATACTATGTGTTATGGATTCTAATTTAGAATCCACATGTAATCTTTATCTAAATGGTAAAGAATGTATTAACTAATACTTGAAATGAAACTCCAGTACGTAATTGTAGTTCTGACTAAAATGTGTTATGTAATGCCTTTATTAATTATTCCTAATGTGATTTGCAACAATTTAGTACAACCAGCAGAGTGCGCTGTTGTAATTCTCACTTTCATCCACCAGAGGGAGGTGTAGTAAATCTAACTCCTATTTAATAGAAATAGACTTTAAAAATAACTTTTTGTAATGGCAGGAAAAAAATACAATAATTCTGCCAAACTAACTTAGCAATTATAGCATCTAATCACCCGTGAACAATGGGAAAAATAAAACAAAAACACGACAAAACACATTAACAAGCACAATATTTTCAACAATCAGCCGGTCAATTTGGATAACTTGTACTCCAACAGCTGACCCAATAAATACACTGCACAGTAGCTTAGCAATACAATAATCATTTTAGCAAACACAACATTCCATAATGTACAGCACAACTACACTATTTCTACCTAAACTGGTTTAGCAAAATGGATGCTTTTCTAATTTAACATGTGACAAAAAAACAAAAGCCTCCTTGATTTGTCTTTCACAAAATGGTGGTCGGACAAAATGACTCGACCTCATGGGGTCAAAACAAAATGGATACTGATCAAATGTGACCTGTGGCCTGAAGAACAAAAGACCTCTTAATTTAAGAAAATAGACGCTCGCACATGAGGCCAAACAGAATGGTGGCAGACCTTAAATGAACTGTAACAAAGAAATCACATAAACTATTGCTTAGCAATATAACACAAAACAACGCTACTTGCTTTGAAATGAATACAAAGCTGACTTCAAGAAAAACAACAATTACATCAACTTAACGGCCTCGGCCCTCATCGTATCAAATAGCCAGACAAATTGGTTGTATAAAAGGAAAAAACAAGAAAACTCTGTTGAGTCTTGATTCAAATACAAATAACAATTTATCTACCTTGATTATATTATCCAGGACCTCAACCGTTTTTAAACTATGATTGATCCGAGTGTTGTAACACACTAGTCTGGAACTAAAAAAGTAAAAAATGTGGTGCTTTTATCCAGCATGTCCCCATAATTTTGCTAAGCTGCCGCACTAAAAACTCTCTCTGACTCTTTACAGTCTCGACAAGTGTGTCTCTGTTAGCGAGGATAACAGCTAATGCATCATGGGGGTTGTAGTTTTTAAACTCTATAGAGATCCAGGGGAAGAAACAAACAGTGCCATCAAGGGGTGGAGCTACAGCAACACATGGGGGCAATACAAACTGGAACATTAAATAAAAGAGAAAGACTAATCTATATAATAGAGAGAATACATGAATAATTAAAATACTTATCTTGAGGGAAGAATTGGTTTTGTGACATATAGTCCATTAATAACAAATTAAATATAATAAGATACATAAAATAAAAATATGTATTTATTAAAGTAAATGTGAATGTACAATAATAACAATAGAGTCTCAACGAGTTTATCTGAGGCCTGTTAGCATGCGCGGCTAACAGATAGCTTGCAATGCATAAGATGAGATGCACTTTATTGATCCCAATCTGAGAAATGATAGCATTGCAGCAGCATAACAGACAAGGCATTGCACTTGAGAGAAATTAAGAGAGTAGAAATAAACACTTCTAAAATGTAAACATCAAAAAAACTAAACAGAAATAAAACAGCATTAAAAAAGAAGAAAATATACATTTTGAAATACCAATTTACAGTAAAGCAAATATAAAGCAGGATATTATATTCATTAAGTGTGTAAGGAATGGAATATTAAATTAAATATAAATGTAAAATGTACATTGTGCTAAAAACATCTCTGATTTGTAAAGAGCGATTTACGACAATCTAAACCAAGAAATAAAAAAAGATATAACAAGGTGGTCCACCTTACCACTCGACCTAAACTCAAGAATTGAAATCGTTAAACTAAATGTTCTTCCAAGATTTCTCTATCTATTCCAATCTTCACCAGTAGAGGGCCCCCAAGGTCCATATATACATTGGGACGGACTGATATCCAGATTTGTTTGGGGGGGGGGGGGGGGGAGAGGCCAAGAGTTAGGAACAGAACTATATAGGGTTTGCTCAAATTGCTGGAGTACTGCTATGCTGCTAATGTGCGAGCCGTTTAGTGGAGAGAGTGAATACTGCTGAATACACATACTTTACAGAGATGCTGTATGCGAAACCAATGTGAGTTTGGAACATTGAACAATGTAAATCTATTCTAGTATACCTCAACAATGGAATTATGATCAGTGGAAATGGCCATGACATGTGACCTTTAAACAATGGGTAGAGAAAGGAATAACAGCTTGGTGTGTTTTGGTTAAGGAAGGGGAGCTGGAGGGTTTTGATCATCTGAGAAGAAAACACACATTGGGAACACACGAATTCTATAGATACCTTCAACTAAGGGACTGTTACAAGAGGGAAGTCAGATCAGATTCTTCCAAGGAGTTGAATAATATCATCCAAATAATAACTAAAGCATATCAGGAAAGAAACATAAGAATCATTTCAGCATTATATCAAGGATTTAGCAAAACATGACAAACAGTCAACTAAATATATCAAGGTTAGATGGGAGGAAGAACTCCATATAGAAACACCAGATGAAGATTGGCATGATATGTGGAGGATCCATCATTCATCCCCCAGTTCACATGGAAGAATCTGATTGGTCTCTTCATAACACCAAAGGTGAAGAGGAAACAGATGCACAGTCCACAGAAGCGTTGGCGAAATTGCGGTTCTTTTCTGTTTTTCACTTTCAATAACCCTGAACAATTTGTATTGATCACATTTACCTTATTTCATTTCAAAAGAAACTGGAACTACTGAGCACATATTGTTCATGTCTTTTATTTTTTAACAATATGATTTGTTGATTACAGCGTACTCTAACTTATTCTGTATATCTCATTATGTGTGTACCATAGAAACTCTGAAGGTAAGTATATTGTTGATGTTTATATGCATATAGTTATCTCTTTTTTAATAACAGTTTAAACTGTAGTGCAATGCCTTGTTTATTACTTGTTTCTGCATCTACAACTACATATATAAGTACATCTAATCTCATCTAAATACACCTTCAATATTAAAGAGCAGAAAGAATGAAATTTAAAAAGGATAATATAAATTAAGACGGGTATAAAAAGCAAGAACACGAGTTACAATTCAGCGTTCGATATGAACAAGTATTTTATTTCTGCTTCCACCCTGATTAAACGGAGGTGAAAGAACTTCAATTTGCATTTAACAGAACACCAACAATGAAACACATGAGCCCGTACTACAGTTTCAAAAAGCAGGAATAATCCTAAAATTCCATCTGAACTTTAAATGAGCTGATTGTAAGCTGCTGTAAAACACAAACAATATGCAGGAATGTGAGTCTGTTTCAAAGGCATTTTTCTGAACAAAACAGAATCAAATTGAAAACATCATAAATATTCTCTATATTAATAACTCATTGGTTCTTCTTTTAGACCAGAACAGACTGATAACTCAACAGGAACTATCAAAAACATCCCAATGGAAGTTTAAAGTCACAACATTTGATTAACCAAACAGATTATTAAAGAAACTACTACAGATTAATCAGTCAGTGGTTATAGTACACATCAGAAAAGTAGTATGACAACAACATTAAACATATTCAAAACTTCTGTTGATAAAGATGTTGTTTATATGAAGTCATGTTTGAACATTGTCAAACAGAGTTTATACAGACAGATTTTTCTCATGTGAATTGTCGAAGGACTAATTAATTGTCCTGTTTTTTTGTTGCAGATTTGACTTGAAAATGTCAGGTTCAGAAGAGTCTCCAGGGTTGTCCTCAGTCACTGGTTGTAAATGTCTCTCTGGATCTGAGTTCCTGGCTGGTTCTGGTCCTCCACAGTCCTCTCCATGTGCTCAGCTGAGCTGCTGGCTGGAGGCTCTGCCTCTGTGTTCTCCTCAGTTTGAGTTTGATGAAGCTGTGAGGACTGACGACCAACACACTTATGGCGTTTGACCTGACGACTCCAAGTGAATATTTTGTCACAAAAACCGCAGATAAATGGTTTCTCTCCTGTGTGGATTCTAATGTGATCCTTTAAATGTCCTTTCACTGCAAAAGATTTCTCACAGACTGAGCAGCTGAATGGTTTCTCTCCTGTGTGGATTCTCATGTGCTCCTTTAAACTTCCTCTCACTGCAAAAGATTTCTCACAGACTGAGCAGCTGAATGGTTTCTCTCCTGTGTGGATTCTCATGTGCTCCATTAAATTTCCTCTCACTGCAAAAGATTTCTCACAGACTGAGCAGCTGAATGGTTTCTCTCCTGTGTGGATTCTCATGTGCTCCTTTAAACTTCCTCTCACTGCAAAAGATTTGTTACAGACTGAGCAGCTGAATGGTTTCTCTCCTGTGTGGATTCGCATGTGAATTATTAAGTAATCTCTCGAAGCAAAAGATTTCTTACAAACTAAGCAGGTACATGGTTTCTCTCCGGTATGAATTATGATATGTCTATTCAGACTTGACTTGCGGCCAAATCCTTTCGCACACTGAGAGCATCTAAAGTGTTTCTTTCCAGTCCTACGTCTTGAATCACTGACAGGGTCTTGTTTATTTCTCTGAGAGTTTGAACCTGGTTCTCTGGTCTTCTTCCAATCAGCACTGTCTTCAGTGTCAGGTTCAGAAGAATCTCCAGTGTCAGGTTCAGAAGAGACTCCAGGGTTGTCCTCGGGTTGTAAATGTCTCTCTGGATCTGAGTTCCTGGCTGGTGCTGGTCCTCCACAGTACTCTCCATCAGCTTCTGTTTCCAGGTGTTCAGTTTGTATTTGATGAAGCTGAGAGGACTGAGGTTTCTCTTCATAATCTTCACTCTTCACAGGGACAGGAGTGAATGTGGACTTGAGGATATCAGCCTCCTCCAGCTCTTGAAGCTGCTCTCCCTCCTGACTGCTCCAGAGTTCCTCCTGTTCCTCTTTAATGTGTGGGGGGGGCTCTGGGTCCTCCTGGTCCAGACTGGAGCTCCACTCCTGCTGCTCAGGGGGAACCTCTTCTTTAACCACCACCAGCTGCTGGACGTCTGCAGGAAACAGGAAACACATATTCAGAGAAACTGTAGAGTATTAGAATTTAAAATCTAACCACGAAGTTCCGCCCACTGTGTATTTCTGTTGGCTCAATAGTCTGTCAATTACACCTTTTTTCCAGATACCCTGAGAGTTTCAGGAAAACAGGTGAGTTAGTACGGTAGCTGGTCTAAAATGTAGTTTCACTGCCGGTTAGCAAGGCGTCGGTTGTTGACAGAGTGTGAGGCCTTAGCCTTACAGTTTGTGATCTGTCTACAGAGTCGTTATCTGAGAACTGGTGTTGGAGTTTCTCAGAGTAGTCGTTTAGCATCTCTCAACGCCTTGCTAAACATGTACTTGAACTCATACAGGTGCATCTCAATGAATTGAATATCATGGAATAGTGATTTTATGTCAGTAATTCAATTTATAAAGTTTAAACGTATACATTACATAGATTCATCACATACAAAGGGATTATTTCCAGCGTTTTAATCTTGATGATTGCAGCTTACAGATAATGAAAAGATAAAACAAAGCATTGAATATTACATAAGACTACGGTTGGGAACCAAAACTCGGTTCCAGATGAGAACGATAAGAAAATGCCGGGTACCGAGTCCCCATAAAAAGTACACAATTTCGGTCCTGCTTTACGGTTCCTAAACGCGGTAGACCCTGTATTCCACCGGGTCCGTCTGCGCTGCGGCGACCCGGTGGAATACAGGGTAACCAGGGGCGGACTGGCGATCTGTGTGTTCTGGAGAATCACAGAACGGCCAGCCGTCAGCGGGCCGCTGGCGGCCGGCACCGCCCTTAACTTTTTTAAACGGCATCATGTAAGTTGCGCTGACAGGCGACAGAGGTCCACTGTTGCCCTGCAGCGAGGCTCCCCCCGCCCTCCCGTAGACAGTTCACGAGCTCAGCCACATCATAACACTAAAGATGGTTTGCGGTAAACGCTCTAAAGTGTGGCTCCACTACACTAAAAAAGAAAAAGACAAGGTGCAATTATAACTTGCCACAGTGCAATGCCTGTGGAAAGTTAATAGCTTGCCACAGGCATAGCTCAGTTAAAATAAAGCAGAGCTATTGTGCAATACATTTGTATTGCATACATTTTTTTTTATTTGTAAAAATGTCAGTTAAAGCTTAACCCTTAGATGCACGAGTGACTGGACCCTACAGTCTTCCATAAGTGGGGCTAAAAGGACCCGTATTAGAATAATATGTGTTTTTATGCCATGTTTGTCATTTTGGTTAAGAAAAATCACTCTTATAATATTTTGTATTATATTTTGGTTCACATTAGAAATATTTTATATTTAACTTTTCACAATTTTAGAAATGTTTTTACATTTTGAAAAAAAACATTTTGAACACATTGTCCCAAAGATCTCCGCTATTCTGAGACCCTGCCAGTATTCCAGTCCCTTTTCAAAACTCCTCTCTTCTCCTCTTGTCTACTCATAGCCCACCCCCCCATCAGTCCATGCCGGTTGATCAAGTTTGATAGTCCTATACCCCCCCACCCTAACCTTCCCTTATATTGTAAAGTGATTTTGAGTCATTGAAAAGCCCTATAAAATATAATGTATTATTATACTGACAGGTATCAGATCTTGCTGTGTAAAATAATCTTTCTGAGAGGTGTCACTTGTGATGTAGTCTGTTTGGTCCTTGTGACCGGGTTCTATTTGTCCGTTTGAAAACATAGGCTTAGTCGGATGATTTAAGCTCCAAAACTTTATTTATAAAAGCAACAAAATAATATATACTGTTTGATAAAAGTGAAACAGTACAACTTAAATAAACCAAATAAAAATTACCAAATTAGGTTGTCTATCACTCATGGAGTAAACACATTCTAGCTGTTGCCCTCACTGCAACAATCTCCCGAATGAATCTTCCAGGGCCAACACCGTCCCTTTTGAACCCATAGCCCCTCCCCACAGGCTTACAGTCAACAGGTTACACAATTAACTCAAAACCACATTGTCAACATAAAGATTGGACCCAAACATAAACAGGTTAACTACCTCTTAACACAATCATTCCCCATAATTAACAAACGCAAAATAAATAATAAATTGCATGGTTCATGACATCCTATTTATACCACGGAAGTGATGCACCTCCGTCTTTTCCACATTCCCTTTGCTGGGGAGATGGCGGCGAAACTCCGCCCGCCGCTCCCCACGTAAGTATCGTGTAATATAGTTAAATGTATGTTTAAATAATTGTAGACTCACAAGCCTGCACTTATGGTCGCGCTACAGAAAGGAAGGGGAAAAAGGGACGTTTTAGTGATGATTTAACCCGATTTATTGACAAACGGAAGAGAGCAGGAAATGTTGGGTGTGTGTGCGTCGCCGCTGCCGCTGCCAGTGGCGGAGTCAGCCACTCTGTGATCCGCACCGTCACAGTCCTACAGTGAATGTATTCCTGACAGCCACAGGTGATAAGAATCAAAGGTTCCCATAGGATTCCATAGAAAATGCATGCGAGTCATTTTTGACCCACTTATGGAAGCTTGGGGTAGTAATACAATAACTACAGTTTCTTAAAATGTATAAAATGTCAATTTAAAATTTGAATGGCATGATATCCAAAACATGTTTTTTGAGGAATAGCTGGAATATGAAATGATACACATTTTTTATTACAAAGATACTTCAAGAAAACCACCTCACCGGGTCCAAAAAGACCCACTTACGGAAGCGTGGGGTAGTAATACAATAACTACAATTTCTTAAAATTTAAATCTAAAATTTGAATGGCATGATATCCAAAACCTCTCTGAAGAACCAGCACCTTACCGGGGTAGAAAGGTTTGTGTGCCCCGATGAACCTGGGGGCTGTGTTGTCTGGAACCTTGTGTTCCTGGTAGGGTCTCCCATGGCAAATTGGTCTCAGGCAAGGGGCCAGACTAAGATTGGTTCAAAAGATCTCATGAAAGACGACACAGGAAGTGAGGATACCCGGCCCGGAGGAATCCCGGGGTCCCCCTCTGGAGCCAGGCCCGGAAGGAGGACTCGTCTGCGAGCGTCTGGTGGCCGGGCTTGCCACGGAGTCCGGCTGGGCACAGCCGGAAAAGGCAACGTGGGCAACAACTCCGCTTCCCCGTCCCGCGGGCCCACCACCTACGGGAAACAGTGATGGGGTCCGGTGCGCTGCCAGAAGAGTGGCAGTGAAAGCAGAGGGTCTCGACGGACCAGACCCAGGCGACAGAAGCTGGCTTTGGGGACGTGGAACGTCACCTCTCTGGGGGGGAAGGAGCTTGTGCGGGAGGTGGAGCGTTACCAGTTGGATCTGGTTGGGCTCACCTCTACGCACAGCGTCGGCTCTGGAACCGTACTTCTGGATAGGGGTTGGACTCTATTCTTCTCCAGAGTTGCTCAAGGTGTGAGGCGCCGGGCGGGTGTGGGGATACTTACAAGTCCCCGGTTGGGTGCTTCGTTGTTGGAGTTTACCCCAGTGGACGAGAGGGTCGCCTCCCTACGCCTGCGGGTTATGGGGGGGAAAACTCTGACTGTTGTGTGTGCTTATGCACCAGACAGCAGTTCAGAGTATACGGCCTTCTTGGAGACCCTGGAAAGAGTCCTGTATGGGGCTCCTGAAGGGGACTCTTTAATCTTGCTGGGAGACTTCAACGCACATGTGGGCTATGATGGAGACACTTGGAGGGGCGTGATTGGGAGGAACGGCCCCCTTGATCTGAACCGGAGTGCTGGTTTGTTACTGGATTTCTGTGCTAGTCATGGATTGGCCATAACAAACACCATGTTCGAACATAAGGGTGCACATAAGTGTACGTGGTACCAGAGCACCCTAGGCAGAAGGTCCATGATCGATTTCGTTATCGTATCATCGGACCTGAGGCCGTATGTTTTGGACACTCGGGTAAAGAGAGGGGGTCTCTACTCAGGGCCATCCAATCTCTGTACTCCCAAAGCGAGAGCTGTGTCCGGGTCCTCGGCAGTAAGTCGGACCCATTTCCGGTGAGGGTTGGCCTCCACCAGGGCTGCGCTTTGTCACCAATCCTGTTTGTAATATACATGGATCGGATTTCGAGGCATAGTCGTGGGGGATGGGGTCAGCAGTTCGGTGGACTAAGGATTGCACCACTGCTTTTTGCAGATGATGTGGTTCTAATGGCTTCATCGGTCTGCGACCTTCAGCACTCACTGGATCGGTTCGCAACCGAGTGTGAAGCGGCTGGGATGAGGATCAGCACCTCCAAATCTGAGGCCATGGTTCTCAGCAGGAAACCGATGGACTGTCCACTCCAAGTAGGGAATGAGTCCTTACCCCAAGTGAAGGAGTTCAAGTATCTTGGGGGCTTGTTCTCGAGTGAGGGAACAATGGAGCGTGAGATGGGCCAGAGAATTGGAGCAGCGGGAGCGGTACTGCAGTCGCTTTACCGCACCGTTGTGACGAAAAGAGAGCTGAGCCAGAAGGCAAAGCTCTCGGTCTACCGGGCCATTTTCGTTCCTACCCTCACCTATGGTCATGAAGGATGGGTCATGACCGAAAGAACGAGATCGCGGATACAAGCGGCCGAGATGTGTTTTCTCCGCAGGGTGGCTGGCGTCTCCCTTAGGGATAAGGTGAGAAGTTCAGTCATCCGGGAGGGACTCGGAGTTGAACCGCTCCTCCTTCGCGTCAAAAGGAGCCAGTTGAGGTGGTTCGGGCACCTAGTAAGGATGCCACCTGGGTGCCTCCCTAGGGAGGTGTTCCAGGCACGTCCAGCTGGGAAGAAACCAAGGGGTAGACCTAGGACCAGGTGGAGGGATTATATCTCTTCGCTGGCCTGGGAACGCCTTGGGATCCCTCAGTCAGAGCTGGTTGATGTGGCCAGGGAAAAGAAAGTTTGGGGCTCTCTGCTGGAACTGCTACCCCCGAGACCCGACCACGGATAAGCGGGAGAAGATGGATGGATGGAAGGATGGATATCCAAAACATGTTTTTGAGGAATAGCTGGAAAATGAAATGATAACAAAATGTAATTACAAAGATACTTCAAGAAAACCACCTCACCGGGTCCAAAAAGACCCACTTAAGGGTTAAAAGAATAAAGATATTTTTGTCCATCTAAACGTTTGACCTCTTTCTTTTACAGTTTTGAAATCAAAACGGGGAATCGATAAGAACCGGAATCGATACATTTCAGAAGATACCCATCCCTACATAAGACCAATAACTAAGACCAATGATCTAAACATTCTGACTTTCTTCTCAAAATCCTGACCTTTTCTGGAAATCTATCAAATTTCTAACTTATTTCTGGAAATCTCATGATTACCTTTTTCTCCAAATTCAGAATATCTCTAAATGCTGGCCATTCCAGAAAACCTCAGAATGTTCTTAAAATCAAAACATTCTGACCTAAATTCTCAAAATTCTAACACATTTCGTCAAAATACTGACTTTTTTTCTCAAAATTCGGACTTTTTCAGAAAATTTAACAATTCAGACTTTTTCCTGCAAATCACATAATTACTTTTTTCCTCCAAATTCTGAGTTTTTCCCCAAATTGCTGACTTCTTCTAAAATGATGAAGTATTCAGAAAATCTCTAAATCCTGGCCTTTTCAGAAAACCTCAGAATATTGACTATTTCATAAAAAAAAAAGTTCAGACTTCAAGATCCTGTTTTTTTCAGGAAAGTCCCAAATGTCAGATTTGTATCTGTAACTCTAAATTCTGACTTTTTTCCACAATTCAGACTTTTAAAAAAATGCGGAATTTTGCAGAAAATCTCTAAATTCTGGCCTTTTCAGAAAACCTCAAGAACAAACTACCAGTTCATAGTGAATTCCACTGCACTCACAACATCCCAGACAAGGTAGCGAGATCGCCGGGATCTGGACACAAAAGAACAACCTTCATTTCTCAAGAACGGGGAGTAAGACAAGGATGCTGTTTATCACCTACATTATCTGGCCACTATCTTAGAACAGTCCACCTGGGCTCACTCTTCACAGGGATCAGATTCCTGCTGTATGCAGATGATTTCATCCTGTTAAGCCCGACAAAAGAAGGACTTCAACAGAGTGTAAACATACTCGAAGGTTACTGTCAGACCTGGGCCATGGCAATCAACATAAAAAAGACAAAAACAATGATATTTCAAAAAAGACCCAGATGTCAGGCAAACAATATTGACTTTACAATTGGGACACAGACAATAGAAAATTGCTCAGAATATAATTATTTAGGCCTGAAAATAAGTTCCACTGGAAGCTTTAATCAAGCTGTGAATGAACTGAGAGAGAAAGCACGCAGGGCGTTTTATGCAATAAAAAGACAAATCCACATTCAAATTCGGCTTAAATGACTTCAATCAGTAATACAACCCATCCTACTCGATGGAAGCGAAGTGTGGGGCCCACAAACAAACCAAACATTTGACAAATGGGAAAATCATCCAATTGAAAATGCTCACAATGAGTTTTGCAAACGCATCCTACAGGTTCACAGGAGAACAACTAACAACGCCTGCAGAGCGGAATTAGGCACATTTCCATTATTAATAAAAATCCAGAAACGATCAATTAAATATTGGCTATATCTAAAAGAAAGTGACCCCCACTCCTACCACCACAAAGCCCTGCAGTATCAAGAGATGAACAAGGGAAAGAGTGAGTGCTCACAGCCCGGCCATAGAAACAGGCAGGTACAGAGAGAGAGAGAGAGAGAGAGAGAGAGAGAGAGAGACAGAGAGAGACAGGTGGGAGAGAGAAAGAGAGAGAGAGAGAGAGACAGACAGACAGAGAGAGAGAGAGAGAGAGAGAGAGGAGAGAGAGAAAGAGAGAGAGAGAGACAGGTGTGAGAGAGAGAGACAGAGAGAGACAGATACGAGAGAGAGAGACAGAGAGAGACAGGTGAGAGAGAGAGAGAGAAAGAGAGAGACAGGTGAGAGAGAGAGTCAGAGAGAGACAGGTGAGAGAGAGAGACAGAGAGAGACAGGTGAGAGAGAGAGACAGGTGAGAGAGAGAGAGAGAGAGAGAGAGAGAGAGAGAGAGAGAGAGAGAGAGAGAGAGAGAGAGAGAGAGAGAGACAGAGAGAGAGAGACGTAAGGAGCGTTGACTGGAACTATGTTGAACTCTGTAATCCCAAGTTTCAAGGAGGTTGATGAACTCTCAAGACTGAGAGTACTCCTAGGAGAAGGAGACAAGGCACATCTTGCTACCCAATAAGTATACACATGCCACAACCTGAGGGACAGTGAATGAGAGACACACACACAGAAATGTAATTGTATCACTATATATATATATATATATATATATATATATATATATATATATATCATCAATAATATGTAAACATTTGAAATGTATGTTAATGTTGTTAATTATTTTGTATTGTGATGCTTTGGCAACATTGTTTAATTTAACTTTCATGCCCATAAAGCCCCTTTGAATTGAATTGAGAGTCAGAGAGAGAGAGAGAGAGAGAGAGAGAGACAGAGACAGAGACAGAGAGAGAGAGAGAGGGAGAGAGAGAGAATGTGGACAGTCAGACAGTTGAAACAAATTCACCATGGCCTTGAACTCACCTGATCTGATGAATGACATGTCACTATTTGACCAACATCAATATGTTCCTACCAAAGATGGTGTAAACATGGCCATTGATTATATCAATATGATATTTCACAAGGCAGCTATTAAAGCTGACCTTATAAAACAAAAGCAGAAGCCTGTTAAAAGGCAAAACGCTGACAAATGGTTTGGCCAGGAATGCAAGACCATCAGTAAAGACCTGAGAAAAATAGCAAATGAAAAACATCGGCAACCAAACAACCCAGCCTTACGCATTAGATACAACGAAGTTTTAAACAAATATAAATGTACAATAAGGAAAAAAAAAACTAAATTATACCCACATGAAACTTGAAGATATTGAGAAAGCCATTGATCAAAATCAATTCTGGGATCTGTGGAACAACTTCAACACAAAACAACCACAAGCATTACCCATCCAAAACGGTGACATCTGGAGAGAACATTTAGAAAGTTTGTACAAAGACATACCAATAAATCTAATGAATTCAAATCAATGTATTACAAAAGAGAAACTCCAAACATTAGAAGAAACTATTAAAGACAACCAAAAGACCCTTGATTTCCCAAGGACTTGGGAAGAGTTGACCACACAGACACAATCTCTCCGGCCAAGGAAAGCTTGAGGCCCAGACAACATTCAAAAGGAAATGCTCAGATGCAGCACCCCAGAGATGCAGGGTACAGTGTTCAAGCTGTTCAGCATCGTATTGCAGTCAGGATGTTTTCATCTGGTGTGAAGGGCTCATTTCCTCATCGGTTTCCGGTTGCGTGAAGTGCGCTGCTCGGCTGCTCATCTCGTCTCAGCTGCTCCGTCCGTCTTGTGTTTTGTTTTTTTGTTTGTTTTGGGCTAATTATAGTCTAAACGTTGTTTGTCTGTATGAAACATCATTTTTGAGAGACCATGTTTTTGATCCTGTGGATTATTTTTGCCTTCTGCAGACCATGTCTGGCCATACAACTTTTCAAAACACACCTGAGCCACAACACGAACAGGTATGGCGAGGAGCCCCGGCCTCTACGCTGCTACAGCCGCGAGGCTATGCTGGAACTACAATGCGATCGGCCTCCGACGAATACACCAAGCCACCTGTGTTCTTCGTTATTGGATGACATCCCTCGGGAGCTGCTTAGAAACATCAAGAAAAAGAGACGAGGAAGGAGGGGAGGCGTTCGAAATCACCTATGGCGGAGATTCATCCATCATTCTCACAAACCTGCGCTCATTGAGCAACAAAGTGGACACACTAAGGACAAGGTACTGTCATGAATTTCTCGAGGCCTCTTTATTATGTTTCACGGAAAGTTGGCTACAATCTACGATGACTGAATCTCTCATTGAAGTACCCGGATTCACCCTTGTTCGAGCAGACAGGGATGCGAACTCGGGGAAAACCAGAGGAGGCGGTATTTGTGTGTATATTAATGATCTGTGGTGCCCATCATACTCAGTAAAATGTAAAACCTGTGATCCCAAGGTAGAAATTCTCGGCATGACGTTAAGACCCTTCTATCTGCCTAGAGAATTCGGGTGTATTTTACTGTTTGTTGTTTACGTGCCTCCCAGCGGCAGAGCGTCACTGGCGGCCGGCTCCATCGCTGACCGTGTTCACGAGCTGCAACTCAGCCACCCCGATGCACCGGCAATAGTGCTCGAGGACATGAACCAATGTCGCCTAGAGACTGTGTTACCTGGGTTCCAACAGTATGTTAAGGATCACAGCAGAAAAGACAATATCCTGGACAAATGCTTTGTTAATGATAAAGGAGCCTCTGTGACTAAATGTAGACCACCAATACTGAACTCTGATCATAATGTTGTGAATATGATACCAGTGTATAAGACCAAACTGAAGAGAAGTAAACCGGAAAAGAAAGTAATAAGGACATGGACAAATGAAAGTAGGGAACAGTTGAAAGCCTGTTTTCATTGGACAGATCGGTACATTTTTCAGGAAGGTTCACTAGATGAAATAACTACTGTTACCAATGACTATATCAACTTCTGTGTAGAACTAGTTGTCCCCACTAAAGAAATACAAATATATCCAAATAATAAATCTTATGTGACTAAGGACATTCAAACAGTTATAAAGACCAGGAAAATAGCTTTCAAAAACAAAGACTATGGAGCACTGAAACAGACAGAGAAAGAACTGAAAGTCAAATTGAGGGAATCAAAACTGGCACACAGAGAGCTTTTGGAAAATGCTTTTAAAGCCAAAAACCCCAAAAAGGTATGAGACACCATGACAGGAATGTCATCCTCAGCTAAACCTATTGTGACGAACAATGAATTTTGTTTTGCTAACGAACTAAACACGTTCTTTAGCCGTTTCGAGTCACTGGATAATTCTGCAAATTGCACTGAAATGCTCGAAACCATAATACCTGCTTCCTCTGACAAAATTACCATCAGTGTCGAAGAGGTCAGAAAAACCTTTCAGTGCACCAACACCAAGACAGCGGCTGGGCCAGATGGGTGCAGCGGCTTTCTGCTGAGAAACTTTGCTACTGAGCTGGCTCCAGTGAGGCCACGCATCTTTCAGGCTTCTATTGACACGCCATCCCTCTGCCATGGAAAACTTCACACATCAAACCGCTGCCCAAAAGAACATAAGGACTGCAGACCAATAGCCATCACCTCAGGGATTATGAAATCACTAGAAAGAATTCTGCTCCGATTTCTTATCAGTACAACACAAGACAAACTGGATCCATACCAATTTGCCTATAAACAAGGGTGCGGTACGGAAGATGCTGTGGCCCCTCTGGTTCACATCAACACTAAACAATTAGATAAACGCAACACCTATGCAAGAGCCCTCTTCCTTGACTTCTCATCAGCATTCAACACAATACAAGCAGACATCTTGGTGTCAAAAATTGCCAAAATGGAAGTAAATCCATACCTGATTTACTGGTATGCCGCTTTCCTCACTAGTAGAGAGCAACTTGTGAAGGTTAACAAAACCCTGCCATCACAACCAATGTAGGGGCCCCCCAGGGCTGCGTGAGTTCAGCTGTGCTCTTTATTCTCTACACGATGATTGTCGTACCAAAACACCAAATCAAGTCATCATTAAGTACTCTGATGATACTGAATAATATCTCTGCTCAGTAACACAGACGACCCTGAGCTGCACCAACAGGCTGTACATCAGGTGGTTGAGTGGACTGATAGCAATGCTCTTGAGATCAACACCAAGAAAACTGAGGAAATCTTTTTTGACTCCATCTGACTCCCATAAAGTCCCCATTGTCATCCATACAGATGAAATCAAGCAGGGAGTTTCATACAAACACGTGGGTGTAATGATTGACCGTCTGCTGTCATGGAAGGATCACATTGAATATCTGAGCAAAAGGACAAAACAAAGAATTTATTTTCTCCGCTGTCTTATGTCTTTTGGGGCGAGCAGAGAAATTCTTCTGTTGTTCTTTACATCTGTGATCCTGTCCATTCTGCAGTACTGCAACACCACCTGGTACAAATGTTTGTCAGCAGCTTTCAAATCAAAACTGCTCCACCTGTTAAAAATCTGCTCAAAGATCGTTGGTCCACCCTGTGAGAGACTCTATGACTCATCAACCCAGTGAGGCTGTCCAACCACATCATCTCTGACCCAAACCATGTTCTGAACAGTGAGTATGAACTGCTACCATCTAATCGGAGATACAAGGTCCCACGATTCAATAAGGTCAGACTGAAGCATCCTTTGTGCATCAGTCAATCCTCACAGTAAATACAGAGCTGATCCCAGATCAGATGCACGCTGAAGGCTCTTTGAGCATGTTTTCTCTCACTGATTGTGCTGTTATGTTAAATGTTTGTTGTTTGTGTTTCATGTATTGGGTCTGGATACTTGTCTGTTGATGTTGGACATGGAGCTGCATTTCAGACTTGATCTGACAAATAAAGTAATATCGTATCGTATTTCTCCCATTCATAAGAGTGGAGAAAATCAGACCCCAAGAACTACCGTGGCATCTGTGTCAGCAGCTGTCTGGGAACATTGTTCTGTAATATTCTAAATAAAAGAATACAAGATTTCCTTAACCAACAATCCATCTTGAGTAAAAATCAAATCGGCTTCCTTCCAAAACACCGCACCACCGACCATGTATATACCCTTCACACTTTAATTAACAAACATGTACACCAAACACAAAATGATTAGATATTCACTTGTTTCATTGATTTCAAGAAAGCTTTGGACTCTATTTGGCACGAAGGGCTCTATCATAGACTTCTACATTGTGGTATAGGGGGCAACATGTACGATCTGGTTGAATCAATGTATTTAGGGAATAAGTGTGCAGTTAAAATTGGAGACAAACAAACTGAATTCTTCACCCAGAGAAGAGGCCTTCGTCAGGGTTGCAATTTAAGTCCCACTTTATTTAATATATATTTAAATGAATTTGCTGTTCAGTTGGATCACTGTGCCGCTCCTGGCCTCTCCCTCCTAGATAGAGAGGTGAAGTGTCTGCTTTATGCTGATGACCTTGTTCTGCTGTCTCCTACTGAACAAGGACTACAACAACAAAACTAGTACTGGGGGAATATAAAGAGAGCTGCATTGTTGCAGGACAGTTTGTCTCTGCCTGCCACAGTCTGAGGGAACCGGACTGACCTGATACACCAGCTCTCACATCTTATATATCTGATGTATACATGTCATATTTTATTTTGTGTACTATATGAATTAAATTAATCTGTATTCAGTGACTCCCACAGATCTGAAATATACTTGGGGGGGGTGGTGGTAGCGGGGGGGGGGGGGGGGGGTTGAGGTGACGTGCAACAACATTAACCTTTCTGTTGGTCGCTTGTTAGCAGACCCTTCACGCGATGGCAGAGCGAACAGGTACAGGCAGGGCCCATAATGATAGCCCTATAGTTTAAATCTACTACCCACACATGAACATATGGAAATGGGTTACTATTTAAAAAAATAAATGTATTTATAAATGTATTTAGGAACCTATCCATGTGATTTTTAGTGGGGGTCGACCTCAAATCCTCTAGGGGGGTCCAGGGGCATGCCCCCCCCGGTAAGATTTCATTTTTTATTTTGGAGTTAAATGCATCAATCTGGTGCATTTTGAGGGGAAAATAAAGAGACTAGATCTATGGAAACACCTATATTAAACAGAACTGTATACATTTCAATCATCATAAAATCATGGCCATAACCAATAACATACCATTTCCAATATGAAAAAAACACTGAAACTTGTTTATTAATTTATTTTTGGTTAATTTATAGTTGTGAGTGTGTCTGTGCTCCTGAATCAGCCTCTCCTGTCTCCCTCCTCTCCCTCCTCTCCCTCCTGCTCCTCTTTGAGGCAGCAGCAAAGACTAGTTTTCTCTCAACAAGTTTTAAAAGTGTATCTTACCTTTTTTCACCTAGTTAACTTTTTATTTATTTATTCATGCATATTTTACTAATCACATTACATTTAAGTCGCTTTTATCCAAAGCGACTTATAATGACCGATTACAGGGACATTCTCCCTGGAGTAACTAAGGGCTAAGTGCCTTACTCAAGGGCACACTAGTGGTGGTGTTCCTGGCGGGATTTGAACTCACAGCCTTCCGATCTTCAGCCCACCTCACTATCCATTAGACCAATCACTACCCTCTCAAAATGGAAATATGTGTTTACATAAATGGTGACCACACCGTTTGAGACCCACTGAGAACTTAGACTAAGTTAACTATCTAAACACTCAGAGAGTCCTTTACCTCACCTGAGCTGAGGTTATCCCGAGCTTGAATGACACACAGAGACCAATCAAGGGCTTTGATTTATGATCTGTATGACAGTGGCCATGTCGGCAGGCCATATCATGTCACCCTGTGTGAGGCAGGCCACTTAACAGGCCAGAAGGAGGCGAGATCAGAGCAAGGGAGCGAGGGATCATTGTCCACAAGTTAATCGATCGCAGATGGCGTCGTGGTCACCGACGAATAAAAATAAATAAATTAAAAAAAATTAAATAAATAAAAAACCTAAATGGGTCGCGAAATATACTTGGGCGGCCGTTAATATACCTGGGCGGCCGTTAATATACCTGGGCGGCAGGGTTTCCGCTAGGTAATTACCGGACTAGGACCGGATATGCTGATGTTTAAAACTCAGTTAATGGGAGTCATTTTTATATTGCTTCAGTTTATAATCGTAACAGATCGAAAAATTCAGATTCATTTTTCAATAAATGAATCTGAATTTATCCAGCTGGGAAGAAACCAAGGGGTAGACCTAGGACCAGGTGGAGGGATTATATCTCTTCGCTGGCCTGGGAGCGCCTTGGGATCCCCCAGTCAGAGCTGGTTGATGTCGCAAGGGAAAAGGAAGTTTGGGGCTCTCTGCTGGAACTGCTACCCCCGCGACCCGACCACGGATAAGCGGAAGAAGATGGATGGATGGATGGATGATATTTAGGCTCGCTGGTCTCATCATACAACAGCAATGAAAAAAGCACCAGGAGAGGCAGCCACAACCTCTGCCGCACTGAAGGGCGCGCACGTGAGTTCTTGTTGCTACTGTTATTCTACGCAGACGCAAACAACAAGCTAGACTTTTGAAACTAGAGGAAGATAAGGAGGACTTTTACAAAAATGTAATGGAGATTGTTGTCCAGAAGGATAGCATGGACTTCATCTTCAAGTCAAGTTAAGACCACAATTGTAATGAACATGGGATCTTACTAAGAAAGAACAATCTAATCTAATATTTAGATGTTGGGTATCCTTTTGTTGAACAGTCTGTTTAAAATGAATCGAAGCATCAGACTAAAAAAGCTTTTGAAAATAACCGAACATTTCGATTAAGGTCAAAATATAATATTTGTAAATCTGACTCTGAAAGAGTCAGTGCCTCACCACCCTAACCTCACCGCACGTCACTGGAGAATGCAGTCCGGGTGATGTTTTTTATGTGGGGTGCAGATGAGAGGGAGCTGTCCAGAATGACACCAAGATGTTGTGTTTGAGTTCTTGATAAGCCATTAAAACAGTAAAACAAGTGTCTCCTGCTCACCAAAACATACCCATCTGTTATGGAAAAACAAAGTATTCCAAAAGTATTCTAAAAGTAACCTGAACACGTTTTTAAGACACGTAACTGTAACTGCATTCTGATTACTTTCAGAGCATGTATTCAGTAATCAGTAACTGATTACATTTACAAAGTAACCCTCCCAACCCTGCCTAGAAGTGATCCTTCGTTAGCGTGAAGAGTCTGCTAAGCTTTATGCAGTACCTGTACCCCCCCGGCCCGCGATAGTGTCTATTGGATACATTTTGGCCCTTGGACAAATGTAGTTGGTGATCCCTGATCTAGAAAGACTGACTTACATCGCTAAGGGCAAGCGGAAGGACTTTGTTCAGCTCTGGGAGCCATGCACATTATGAGGGACGGGAATCTGGACTGCCTCTGAAAAGAAACTGTGAAATTATTTCTGTTTTATTTATTTTATTTGTGAGGGTGTGTGTATGCGTGTATGTGTGTACTGTATGTGTTTGTGATGTACTTTGTTGTTCAATAAGAAAATACCAATAAACATATTGTGGAAAAAAAAAACACCATATTTGTAGAAAGGCAGTAATGGGATTCAAATCGAGAACGTTTTTCGTTGCGAAGGACCCAGAAACAGTTTTGTGTCCCCCCGACTTCTCAAACCCAAGTTACACCCTTGGTCTATACCAGTGGCGTCGCCTGGCCTGTAGCCCCGGACAATTCTCCCTCAACAATATAATCAGGGGTGCACTGGTTCGCATGCACGACAAAAATTGAATTGCATAACGTCACTTGTGTCACTACGTACCTTTGCATACCTGAAAACATCAAAACAAAACTCATATTTCGTCTACACGTGTTTCTTGTCAACACTCATTGGAGTAAACTACGAGACATGTCAAAACAGAGACACCAAGCAGCTACGTTGCCGTTTCGCTCGCTGCAAAACATCTTCGGACTTTCTCTGACTGATTGAACTGGGGCTGGCCGCGCAGGACATAACCGACGGACCTGTGAAGCTTTACATGAGGCAGAGGCAATTACGATTTTGGCTTGCAACGATTATGAAAACAACATCGAAATAAAATGATAATTTTTTTAATTATTTATTTTATTGGTTTTTCAGTTGAATTATACTTAAAGTTCAGGGTAATCAACTGTTCAAAAACATACCGTTCAATTTTTTTTTTCAATAAATGGAAGTTTTCAAAGTAAATGGATAATCGTTTTTAATAATCGTGATATCAATTATTGACCCAAATAATCGAGATTATGATTTTTGCCATAATCGAGCATAAACCTATGCTGCAGTTTTATTTACAACAAAGTGGAGTAAAACACACAGTTGCAAAGTTATCCAGGGTGTTCATGGAAGAGTTTGAAATCAGATAGCGGTGGAAGAAGTACTCAGATCTTGTGTAGGAATACTCTGTCACAGTAAAAGTCCTGTATTCAAAATGTTCCTCAAGTAAAAGTATTCTCATCAAAATATAGTGAAAGACAGTAAAAGTAGTCATTGTGCAGATTGGTCCATTTCAGAATAATATATATGATTTGTTTTATAATGATTGATCATGAAAGTGTTCTCAAAGCTGGTGAAGGTGCAGCTAGTTTGAATGACTTTGTAGACTGCAGGGTAGCTTGTGAATTTACTCCAGGTGGAACTAAAATCTGATTCAACACTTGGTTATATTTCACATCATTCATCCACATCTGTAAAGTAACTAAAGGTATTAAATACATGTAGTGGAGGAAAAGTACACCATGTACCTCTGAACTGTAGAGTAGAAGTACACCATGTACCTCTGAACTGTAGTGGAGTAGAAGTACACCATGTACCTCTGAACTGTAGAGTAGAAGTACACCATGTACCTCTGAACTGCAGTGGAGTAGAAGTACACAGTAGCATCAAAGTCAAGTAAAGTACAAATATCTCAAAATGTTACTTAAGTAGAGTACTTGAAGAAGTGTACTTAGTGACTTCCCACATCTGAAATCAGATATGACTTCCAGTCATGTGATAATTTCTTAGTATTTGATCCTTCAACTTGGCCTCAGGAAATGCAAGGACTTCACAGTTTTGGCAACAGGTTTTGGAGAAAGCAAATCGGAGGCTTAAAAAGAGACAGGGAGGTGCATCTTCATCATCTTCATCATCTAGCATGCAAGAAGTGTAATTAGAGGACAGTGAAGGAGACACTGAGGAGGACCATGCTTCGTGTGGGGTGAGTACCAAACGCTGTCTCCTGGTACTCATCTGAGTAACTCACTAAAAAAAGTTATGTGCACTGTGGAGTGTATTTTTAAATAACATTACAAGACTGATTCTTATTATTACATTATATGCTTATTGTGCTCATTTTATGTTGCTATGACTTTGGAATAAATAGACAAAATCACTAATCCCAGGTTCTGATGGATTGGATAGGAAACGAAGGGAAAAGTCATAGAGAAAGTTTTAGCTTGCAATATTAATGTAGCAACGCCAGGTGCAGACACTGTAGAGACAATGAGTTACTGAGGCTCTGGCCTTGGCCGTGAGGGTGAGCTCCGCGCCCACGCATAACTGGGAACCAGCATCATGAAGGTTTTCCACTATATCTGTAGAAAACTTTAGCAAAAACAAATGACGTATGATAGCGACAGAGTAGGGAGGGACTTTTCACCGGCCGGCCGAATGCTGATTGGAGGTCATGTTGCCAAGAGACTTTGTCTAACCCCTCAATTCCACCGAGTCCGTCTGCGTCGCGTTACGGCAGCGCCACGGCGTCCGCTAGGATCGCGGCCACTCTAGTCAATGGGTGCTATTCCACCAGACGCGCCGCGTTACGTCCCAGAAGAGTCTCGGCGCTGGGCTCCGCTAAAAATAGGATGCAAGTCTATTTTCGATGCGACGCGAGGCGTTGCAGAGGCGCTGAGCAGGAAGTGGACCCGTTAGAGCATCCAGTCAATCCAAAAATAAACTAATTTTGCAGACCCTATCCCTCCGTAGTCTTTCAAGTAGGAGGAGAAATGCCAGCGTTCTCCTCCGGTTTACAGGCACTGTGTAAATTATATATATATATATATATAGAGAATAATTATGATGATGAATTTGTTTAGCACTAAAATAAAGCAACACATCTTTGATTCATGTCTAAACCACGGCCCTCCCTCAACCAATCATAAGTGTACGGGCAACGCCCTGTGTAATATAATGTATTGACGCACAAGGTTCGAGGCTTTTTTACGGAAATAGTGGTTACAGATTACAGCTTTAAAAGACGAAGCAGGAGCCCACGGGAAGAAAATGTCATTACACGGTTAAGAACACACAGGACTAGGGATGGGTATCGAGAACCGGTACCAAGTCAATATCGGTACCTGATTGGACGGTATCGGTATACCGTTAAGCCGCTGGACGAACGGTGCTGCTATCGGTAAATGTGTTACGTCTACTTCCTTAGTTTAACTTTAAACCATTCTGGTTGGTTGGGAACCCTCATCCCGTGTGATGTATCCGGTTTGAGACCCCTCTGATTGGCCACTGTAAATGCTACTCGTCATCTCTCTCAACAGCGCTCTTATTATTGTTGTGAGACTCCCGCAGGCATGGCGGGCAGAGCGAGGCTATCGAAGGTCTGGGTGCACTTTAAAAAATGTAGTGGCGATAGTGCAAGGTGCAATCTATGTACTCAATTAGTTGCTTGTAAAGGGGGTAACACAAGCAACTTAATGAAGCATTTGCAAACGAGACACTCATTGAATCTAAAGCCTAACGATGTGGCTGCTAGCGATACTGCTAGCGCTAATAGTGCTAGCGGGCTTCAGCCACGCCGTGTGTAAATGTGACCCGAGCGAAGGCTCACAGGCAGGTTAGCTGCTGCGCACGGGTAGTGCTGCGTACCGGTACGCCGAACCGGTACTGGACTTGTAAAAAGTTTCGGTTCAAGTCCGGTTAAAACCGGAACGCCGGGAACCGGTACTTGGACTCGGAAAAATACTAGCACTTATGGATATTCTCCTTTTTGTTCTAAACCATCTAAAACCTCCTTGAAGGCAGGAGAGACTGAAAAGAGTCAAGGGAAACTTATAAAAGTTAACAGCATTTAATTACACAAAAGATGCGGTGGTGTACAAATGAAATTGCAAAAGGAGGCGCTCTCCTCATCTCCCGTCAGCCCAGGTCAGCAGGTAGAAGAGATCAATTCTTGGCTTACTCTTCCTGTTGTCATCCGAGGTCTTCTCCTATTGGCCGGCATCGGGGGGGCAGGTCCAATGCAATTGCTGTCTTTTTCTGTTGCTAAATTACATCATTCTGGTGTCTGTGGTTATTTAAACATTCCCTGATAAAATGTATTCAGCGTCAATAAATGAGTGCTAATCCCAGTGTGCTCAGTGTACAACATCACATGTCATTTCACCTTCGATTCACGGTTTGAAAACGTAGCATTTCGCCACATGCTAACCGGAAGTGAAGAATTTTCAGAATAAAAGTATTAAGTTAATAGTGTGAACTTCCGTTTTTTTCAGAATAAAACTGATTTAAATTAAATAGTGTATTTAATTCAAAATTACGCCATATCAACATTGATTTTAATTTCTAACAATATGTATGTACATCACTATGTATGTAGTATGTACTGTATAATGTACACATGTAGAGTTGTAGAAAAGACATGGTGTACAGACAGTACAGTACACTCTGACTGTACAGTCACTACAGTGTAGCCTATACTGTATAGTAGGTGTGTAACAGTGTAATGCGTATAGTCTACTCTACACTCTACCTTTCAGCAACGTTTTAGGGATTTAGGCTCAGTCAGCTCAGGGACTGTTTAGTTTGGTAAATGAAATAAATGTTTGAACTTTGTAGTAGTTCACTGTAGTTGCTGTCATAAGTCATTTGTAGACTAAGTGGCAAAAAGTGTTTTTTTTACATTTGTACTTTGTAGAGAAATGTAGACACAAGTTGGAAGGGAGCACAATAAACCTGACGAGTTTGAATTTGAGTTGATTATGATAATTAGCTCACAATAAGTTCACTTTAGTTACTCACACAACTTGACAGAAGCCATGGGTCAGGTCCAGACTTATAAGTCCGGACCTGAACCTGAACCTCTGGACTTGAGTCCGGACCTGAACCTGAATGTGAGTCCAGGTACGCAGCACTACGCACGGGTAATACAGATGTAGCACTCCAGATAGGACTCACATGGGTGTGTCCCAGTCAAAAACCCAGCGGATCCCAGTGGCTGGGGGTGTTGCCAAATTGCTAGAGGGCGTTGCCAAAGTTCTCCATTTGTTCAATTACAGGATTTAACCATGAGATGGCGCTTCATTCACAAAATACACAAAGACAACTGGGTGTTGTAGAACTTAGTCTGTTTGCAATGTTTGCAGCTCTGCAGTTGTGTTTGCTGAATACTGTAGCATTTAATCACTTATTTGTTATGGTTTTCACAGGCTACTATAATGAAAAAACATCAATATTTTAGATCACATAAAGTATATAGTTTGCTTTATGCAGTATATTTTTTGTAATATTGTTGGGGTGTTTTTACACAGTAGTGAGAGTGAAAAACAGGATAGCACAGATTAATAAAATCTAAAATAAGATGAGCGATAAAAATAAAAATAATGAGAAACTATGAAATAAGAAACGAATAAAACTTAAATGTAATTATCATATCATATATTCTAATGTATTGTATTATTAAGTAATATCATACATTAACCCCATTATAGCAGATGCCACATTGAATGGATGAACACATTTATGCATCAATAATTACAACAGAGTATTTCTAAATACAAGTTGTAAAAATACTGTAAATGTATTTCAGGGTTAGGTCCGGTCTGACAGCGCTTAGCTCTCTGCTGCAGAGAAGATCACTGCTCTAAACAAAGTCAAAAATCCTACATCCAAACGGAATAAATAGAATTAATTATTATTAATACGTTAAGTATTGTTCATTGTTTTTCACTTTTATTAAATGTTTGATATTTCCGGTGGAAATGGTAGACTATCGGACATTCAAAATGCAGCATATTTTCACTCTTACACACATATATTCTCCTTTTACATACATACATTTTCACTCTTACACATGGGCGTCGCAGCCATTATATGAGGGTGGGACAAGTCCCCCCCACTTTTTCAAATGATTAGTTTAGACCCCCCCACTTTTACCATGTGGAAAGTCCGTGAATCGGTCTCTCCACTCGCCGCACTTTGTAGAGCGCTGTGTCAGAGCTTCACTATCAAATTACTGGAGCCTCAGTTCGATGAGAGATTATTTTCTGAGTTCTTTAACTTCGGTACTCTCTCTCAAAATGGTAATGTGCATTATATTTGAATTATACTTCTTATCATTCAGAAGCTTTTTGTGTGTGTTTATGTTTTACTGAGTGCTTATAGGCAATTTCCATCCCAGTATTCAGTTAACTGTTTATTTTCTGTGCACATTACTTAGACTAGCTAATATTCTACCTACTGCTTGGGACTTTGAGTCTTCAAAATGTCCAATGTCACAGACTGGGACTTACTTTAGAGTCAATTGTATTTACATTCAGTATGACTTGTTATGGTTCAATGTGAAAGAGTATACTGCTCAATAAATAATGATCACTTCACCACCTCTCTTGACATCTAGGCGCTTGAGAGTGAGTCAGAGGCAGAACACAGGGACAGTGGAGAGAGGTCCGGTGCTGAGGTGAGTGATGAAAGGGAAATGACAGTTTAGAGTAAATTGTGATGTGGACTCTCATCCCAGAATGTTAAGGAAATCAGTGGGGATATTGAACAGGAAACATTTCAAATCAAATCAAGTTTTATTTATATAGCACATTTATAAACGATTTTTGGTCCAGCCAAAGTGCTGTACATATAATAAAAATAGCCTACAGTTATCCCCGGTAATAACTGTAGTAGGGATGCTCCGATCGATCGGCCACCGATCGAGATCAGCCGATACTCACTCTCTACCGATCGATCGGTGCTCTCTTCACATGCGATCGCATGACGTAAAATACATGACACTTTTCTCTGTGTGCGGCAAAACAAGCTTGAAAAAGAGATCGATGATCTCAATGAGACCATCTGGTTAAATAAAGGTTTAAAACAAAAAAGTGTTTTAAAAAAAATAATATTTTATTTTTAAAAACTTTTAACTTTTTTTTATCGCGGTAGATTTTGTCAGTCTCACGCCGGTATTGGGACGTTTATTTACCGCGATACCGCGATATTCGGTATATCGTTACATCCCTAATATTTACACTCAAACATTCTGCTCTCATATTATCATATTTCAATGCACACATTCATTTATTGTCACTCACACATTCATGCATTTTGTTCTCATATTCATATATTTTAATGCTCATATTTATACATTTTGCTCTCATGCGAAATCTACTAAAACAAAGTATGTCATGGTAGTGGTCAGCTGTTAAACACAAAAGTGTATCTTAAGGGCTTAAATATAATAAGCCTGTTGTCAATTTTAGACATAGGCTTATTATATTTACAGCCCTTAATAACATTCATTTTCTGGACTCAATGTGTGTCTTGGCCGTTTTCTTTGTTCCAAGCAAACGAGTGCTTTTTGTTTTGAAATCACTTCCGCGAGTTTCGCGGGCCTCCCCCCTCGCTCCACTGACCATTAGACCATTTAGTAAGGTAAAAAGCGAAAGGACAAAAACGCCTCTCAGACGCTCTTCCGTTTACTTTTTTAATAAAGAAAAACAAATGGTCCGTAGATACACGGATGCATATAGCCTATGTATGTATACTGTAAGGAGAATGTATGTGCGTGAGAGGACCAGTATGAATTACGGCATAGAAATATGCGAACACAAACCTACAGACTGGTGGTTGGGAGATCACAGGAGTGGCCAATTCGTTTTAAACAAAGAGTTCGCAACACAGGACAGCATAGGCAACATGGGGGGTGGGGGCTGGTGAACGGTCTGGTCAATGTTTGTAAACACAATCCTCAGGATGTGTCCTAATCAAACCAAAAGAGAAAATGCAGATATCATTCTCTCTTATTATTTTCGGGACGGGGAGACGTGGGGAGACGTGTGTGATTAAAAATTAATTTGCAGAAATGGAAAGTGATCTAAGTTCTATTCATATTCTTGACGGGAAGAGCAGTGTAAATGGGTGGCCATATGCATTTGAAAAGCAATATAAATCACACAGTTATTATACAATAGGCTATAAAAGCACCATCGATAACCATTACCTTTCTCCAATTCAAACTTTGGACGGAAAAAAAGGAAGGTGTAAATGGTTGGGCTATAGCCTACTGTAGGCCTACTGTATACATACAAAGGCCATTCAAGCAAGAGTTCTTCTGGAAATGTTCACATCAGGCACCTTCAAGTTAAACAATACTACAGTAAACAATTAACACAGTAAATTCTGTGGATTAAACCACATTTATTTCGTTAAAAATAAACGAAATATGATTTTGTTTGATTGATTAAATGTCACCAGGCACCTTCAAGTTAAACAATCAGGTGCACACTTTAATGTGCCGCCACCTCCGGAGTCGGCTTGACTCGGTTTAAAGAATGCACAAATGTGTTTAATCGTTAATGTCAGATATATACTAAGTAGCCTAAATACATTTGTTCCTGCTCAAGATTAGATTCAACTTTATTGTTATTGCACATATTGCAGGTACTGAGACAACGAAATGCAGTTTAGCTTCTAACCAGGGGTGCAACAAGCAGCGAAAAGTAATGTGCACAGTAAATTATGTGGATTAAACCACATTTATTTCGTTAAAAATAAACAAAATATGATTTTGTTTGAATGATTAAATGTATTGCCCTAATGTGGGACATTTTTGCATTTCAGACTTCGGGAATATATTGCGATATGAAGCCGATACAATAAATCAAAATCCAGTACCATTCCGAAATCCCCAGTAATATTAGACACTAATAATACAGTAAACTATTAACACTGTACATATTATTGTTTGCCCGTGGGAATAGGATGATCGGTAGTGAGAGCCGTGCTGCATTTTCCTCCGGTCGGATGTGATATAAAAACAAAGCGATTATTTTTGTTGTTGTAAACTCACGTGGATTAAATTTAGTGCATTAATTTCAACTCGCGAACATATGATACATTAAATGATCGTGAGGATGATGATTGAAAATCGTTTGTTTGAGCCGGGATGCATTTCCTGATCTCAAAACATAGCGATGGTTTTGTACTTACACCTACGTAAATTAAACATTATTTTGTTAAATAAAAACATGGTGATGTTTAGTAAATGATTACATGTCTTTTATTTAGCACAGAATATATCAGATACCTGTAGATCAGCTGTTTATTTCACATGAGTTCCAGTGTGGCAGCTTTTTAATCACGGCTCCCCCTGGAGGATTCATGATCCATTGCAGCTGGTTTCATTATAATTAAATGTATTCATCAAGGGGGCGTTTCAAGTCCTGCGGGGGTTTTCCTTTTCAGCAGGGGCCCACCCCGTGCAGATCACGGGCCGCACGGGTAGGCGTCTGAAATGAAGCGCTACATCTGTATGTTTTGTTTACCTGAGTGAAGTCTTGCAGGCACATCGCCTTGTCTTTTTTTAGTTTATTAATGTCCCCTCAGGGGTTAATAAAGATCCATTTGATCTCATTGTGAATTGTGAATTGGAAAACTGCATTTAAATGTTATTAAAGGTCAACGTTTCAATGTATGGTTCAGCAATTGTTGGTCGTTTTCTAGGAATTGACATATTTTAAGCTCAAATACTTTGTTCTATGTTTAAACCTTCATACACATGTTGACGTGTTTCAGTTCAGCACATCATTTATTTTGTGATGATTTAAAAGTACAATCCAGAATAATATACGCACTCGCCTTTATCTTTCTGCCATCTTAGCCTTTTGACCAATTTCTTCATATCAAAGTTTTTGCATGATGTCACTGTAGGACAATGTGTTAAAGATCTCTTGTCGAGCTAGGTTGTCAGTTTGAAATGTCTGGATGAAGATGTAACTAATTTACAAACGTTAAAAAATGCCTCTTTTCGTCCTCTGTCTGAGGGGAAACCCCAAAAAGCATGACAGGACGAGCCAGGACCTTTAAGATATTTTATTTATTTTTGTCTGCTTCTGAGAAGCTAATGTAAGTTATACAGTTATTTCTGAAGAAAATTACAATAAAATGACTGTTTAATCTTCACATCTTGTATTCATGTCTATAATTTTGAGCACCAAATGATTGAAAAGTATCGATAAGAGTATCGAAAAATACCGATACCGATAAGCAGTACCGGTATCGATAAAATCCCAACGATACCCATCCCTGCACAGGACTAAACCAGACACTCACAGAATAGCCAGAATTACTGTGGGGAATCTGCTGGGGACATCAGAGGAAGTCTTTAAACTGCTGAAAACATTCTTAAAAACGACTGGAATTAGAGACAGAATTTAGGATTATTTTTAATTTTCCTGCCAATCTACTGCTCCACACTCCTGTCCAGTAGGTGGCGGTAACGCACCCATGTGTTGGTTGCCAACCGAAGAAGAACAATAAAGAGAGATTTAATAAAGAATCTAAAGTGATAATAGAGTCTAAAGAGTCTAATAAAGAGAGATTTAGTAAAGAGGGAACAGACCTGCTCTGTGGATCTGAAGCTGAGGCTGTAAAACAGCGTCCAGTAGTTTCCGGTGTCTCTCGTTCTCCTGTTTTGAACGAGACAGTTCCTCCTCGTACTCTGATATCGTTCTTTCAAACAGAACAAAGATGTCTTCAGCAGCCGCAGTGAGTCGCTGCTTCACCAACGAGAGCAGCACAACACTCATGTTTACTAAATCACCACTTCCTGTTTCTCTCACTCTGTGTTGCTAGCGTGTTACCAGCTAGCATGCTAAGCTAGCATGCTAAGCTAGCTTCCAGAGTCCGAGCTAAAGGCTTCAGAAGAAAGAGCACAGAGTCAGAGGTTCATCCAGACACACAGACGATGGATCAAGTGCTCACACACACTTCCTCAGGAACACCGAGAGAGAACCATGGATGTAGAGAGAGAACCCACGAGACACGATCTGGTTCCAAGCTAGAAGGAGCGGGACCATCACTTCCGGTGCAAAGGACTTCAAAATAAAAGCGGCTATGATTTCCCCTTAGACAATACCTAAACCTTTAAGATACACAGACATGGAGCTGCGGAGAGAAACCTGTTTATTTCTCCTGAAAAACCTTTATTTATATTCTTAGTATTTCCCTTCTTCCTATAAGTCATTTTTGTAAGAAGAGTGAAAACCATGGGTTTTATTGTGAAGGCGAGATCGGAGCTGCTGTTTCTACAAGGACCCTCACTAATGCGGTAAGCGTGTTGTCACTTCCGGGCTATGCTGTGTGCTTGCTCTGCTGCTGATAGCTTATATTTTCTTAAATTAAAGCGATCGTTTTTACAATTTTTGATCACGGCAGCTACCTGCCTTTATAATCACACGTTACTACAGCTTAAGCACTCACAACTCTCCTTCTCTTAGCGACTGTAACTTTGCTTACACACCTGAACACCTGGCTTTCAACTGTCTGTACTGACCATTCTGTCAATTTTATTGACAACTTTAACTTTTTCTGGGACCGCAGACATCTTTTTAAGGCAAATGGAGTTTGCCTGAACAAGTCAGGAGTGAAATTGTTTATCTCTAACATATTCAACTGCCTGCGTCATCAATCTGTTCCCTCTGCCAAGGACAAGCAACAAGAGGAATCAAAACAAGAGAAAGACACAACACATCGCTCAGAAAACCTTGAAAATCTATCACTGCACCCACCTGAGGAATGTCTTGATCATGGGAGACAAATGGAGGAGTCTCCACCGCCCTTCACCCCCCCTATCACCTCTGAGGATACTCTTCCTTCATCCCACAGCTCTCTCCTCTCTGTTTACCCTTTCACCCTCGCCCACCCTCCTGGAGATCGCTGAACACATGAAGGAGATACAGAGGGTTGGCACCGATTCCTTCCTGGAGTTCAAAGACCAAACTCAGGCGATACGTAGGGCTGGCAGCATGTCCTTTACCCCCGCTCCTCAACGACGCCCACCAAAATCACTGCAGAGACGCGCACCATCTCCCCCGTCTTCATCACCGTGCCTACGTCAACCACCTCCCCCCCCCCCCTGGCAGCATGTCCTTTACCCCCGCACCATCTCCCCCATCTCCATCACCGTGCCTACGTCAACCACCCCCCCTTCAAGAAAGCATCTGCAGTCTCCGAAGCCTGATAAGGATGTGTGTGTACAAAACACAACAAACTCTTACTGATATGTGCTGGGTCCAGGCTTAAGGGCGTATGGCACTCTCAACTCTTTCCAGGACATGCCGGGGCCCTGCCTGCCAGTAGCTTTGCCGATATCTGTGTTGATAGGTAATAGATTAAGAGCGGTGAATCAGCTTAGAAACATGAAGTGCTCACACGTTTGTGTGAGTTTATCAAATTTAGCAGTGATTCCATGTCAGCCACAGCTTGTCACAAAAAAACTGACTGATAGTGTATCTGTTGCGACCTGGCTCAAAAGGCCACAACAAAAAGGAGACAACATGTCAACGGGTAGGTAAAGGTGTTTATTTAGGACAAACAAATCAAATCAAAACCAGTAAAGTATGAGGTGTGGATGTCAGTGGTATCAGTAATGTAAATGCAGGGTGAGGATTGTATGGACATGTATGTGTGTGAGAGTGTTGAAGTGCACAAAGTAAAGCAACTGAAGAAACTCCTGATATACTCAACAAAACCGGTGTGCCTGCAGGGAGAAGCAGAGAGAGCACAGAGAGGAGCAGAGAGGCGTTAAATAGCTGCAGGACACCAGACCCAGGTGCCCTGAGTTACTGCAATCACCAATCACCACAGCACAGACAGGACAGCCACCTCCTCTCTACTGATGAACCCACAGGGGCATCACAGCCCCCCCCTTAAGACGGGGCCCCAAAGGGATCCACGACAACCCAATATCCTCCTTCTTAACTCCAGCTTTTTTACTTTCCTTCTTAGGACTGGAGGACGCTCCTCCTCCGCCGCTGTCCCACTCCTCCTTGGGTTGGCTGGCGTTGAGCCACAGCATGTAGGCGCTCATCGGCCTCTTGGGCGCGCCGACCTCCTTCGGCCTCCTCTTGTTCGGCCTCCTCTTCTTCGCTTTGCAGGGTTTCCTCTCTTTCTTCTCCTTCTTCTTTGTCTCGATCTCAAAGTCAAAGGACCGTGCTGGACCACATTTTCCAGACTCCGAAACAGGTAGGTCAGTCGACATCTTACGGCTCTGCGCACGCGTAACAGTATAAACTGGAGACACACTTGGAAATTGCAAACCGCTCTCATCTGGCTCTACAGAAGCCAACGGCCTGGAAACCACCACAGGCGGTGGCACACCCGTCCACACAGCACTACCAGCTAGATCGTTGCCCAAAATCATCTGTACCCCATCAAGTGGCAACGCGGGACGTACGCCGATAGACACAACTCCCCGTACCAGCTCACAATCCAGCACTACTGTATGACGTTGCACAGGAATCAAGCCCATCTCCATGCCCCTCATCAGCACAAAATCCCCTGTTTCTGTCTCTGACGAAAAAGGCAACACTGACTCAACAATAAATGAGTATCTAGCTGCTGTGTCACGCAACACCTTAATCGGAACATACTTGTCACTACCGACCATCGATACAACGGCTTCCGTTATGAACGGCTCAAAAACAGAACCCACCTCCAAGTCGGCACAAACCAGCTTCTTAACAGGCACCATTCCCGATCTTACACCCTGCGGCTTTTTAACCAAAACGGCAGAACAACACATGGCTGGAGCATGTGATGAAGAACGAGGCTTCCCCTCAGGTTCCAGCAACGGACACCGCTCCTTCCAATGACCCTCTTCTCGGCAATAATGACATTGGCCCACTCTGGCGCCCTCGGATCGCCCTGGACCTACAAATCTACGGGAGGAGCCTGGTGAAAACTTTGCACCACCGCGGGAATAGCCACCATCTTCTCCACGTCTCCAATCACCCCTAGACCACTTCTCTGTAAAACTGTCCTTATGTGTCAACACAAAATCATCTGCTAATTCAGCAGCTCTGAGCGCGGTGGAAGGTTTCTGTTCATTCACATAAGTGGCCACACGCTGAGGGATAACATCTTTAAATTGTTCCAATACAATGAGTTCACAAAAACCGTCAAAACTGGCAACCTTTGCTGCCGCACACCAGCGCTGAAAATGAGAAGTCAAATCACGGATAAACTCCACATGTGTCTGCTTATCCCCCTTGACCCAACTTCGGAACTTTTGACGATACGCTTCAGGAACAAGTTTGTATGATTTTAACACTGCTGATTTTACTCTGGCATAGTCCAAAGCATTTTCGCCACAAACAGCTGAATAGGCCTCCTGTGCTCGCCCAGTGAGTACACACTGAAGTAACAGCACTTTGTCCGAATCTGACCAGTTTCTTGCCTCTGCTTTGCGTTCAAATAGAGTAAAAAAAATGTCAGGGTCACGCTCATTGAACTTTGGCACTAACCGCAAGTAAGAAATAATATCGCCACTACCTGATGCCGACCTATCACCACCATCCTCCACCAGAGAAAGCTTGCCCTCTCCAATCAGCCGTAATCTAGCATGTTCCACCTCACATTTCATCTTTTCCACCTCCAGCACCTTCTCCACCTCTAAACGCTTCTCTACCTCCTGCTGCTGACCCCTCATCTCCAACTGCAACTTCTCCTGCTCCAACCTCAACTTCTCCTGCTCCAACTTCAACTCCAACTGCAATCTCTCCTGCTCCAACCTCAACTCCAACTGCAACTTCTCCTGCTCCAACCTCAACTTCTCCTGTTCAAACTGCATGGCCAAAAGCTCCTTTTGCTGCTCGAACGTCAAACCAGCTGTCTGAACCACTACCGGCACGAACCCTGCCGCACCAGACTCACTCTTCTGCAACACCCCCTGCTCAAACAAAGATGACACGATGACAGTTTTAATGTCATGTTTCCGCTTGCTCCCCACAACAGCAATGTCATAGTGCTCTGCTATTTCGACCAACTGCGCCTTCTGGTAATCATCTAAGAAAGACACTGAGGGCGCATCCACAAACGCTGACAAAGAAGTCATAATAACCAATCAGAAAGCAAAGTATTAAACTGCCAACACGCATGGGCATAAAATGAACCCAACAGAGAATTTCCCCCTAACTGCCTAAACAAAATCTTCCTAATCTCACCTAGTCTTCACGTGGCTTGCGGTGGGTAATTACGCACTGGAACCCGGCGGAGTTATGGAGCGACCTGCACGCAGGTAACACCAAGAACTCACGCGGACGTGCCCCCGAGACAGCTGTCCGAAAACAGCTGACACTAACCACGTCGCCACAACACTATGAAAAAAACAAAAAACAGACGCAACCCAAGGGGAAACGCCACTTAAGCCTAGCGGGGAAAATCTCTTTTACAAAAGCGTAACAAACAGCAACATCTTACCTTCTGATTGGCACACAAAACCTGATGACATGTCAAACACTACAGCTTCCTGAAACCCAAAAGACATGATGTGTCCCTCATATAGCAGCGACAAGCCAGCACACAGCTGGACCACAACAATGAATCAGCTGCTCAATGACACCATGTGCTCTGAGCACTACACAAACTTTTTAAACAAATAACCCGTTGGACGAACCCCCATTTGTTGCGACCTGGCTCAAAAGGCCACAACAAAAAGGAGACACAACATGTCAACGGGTAGGTAAAGGTGTTTATTTAGGACAAACAAATCAAATCAAAACCAGTAAAGTATGAGGTGTGGATGTCAGTGGTATCAGTAATGTAAATGCTGGGTGAGGATTGTATGGACATGTATGTGTGTGAGAGTGTTGAAGTGCACAAAGTAAAGCAACTGAAGAAACTCCTGATATACTCAACAAAACCGGTGTGCCTGCAGGGAGAAGCAGAGAGAGCACAGAGAGGAGCAGAGAGGCGTTAAATAGCTGCAGGACACCAGACCCAGGTGCCCTGAGTTACTGCAATCACCAATCACCACAGCACAGACAGGACAGCCACCTCCTCTCTACTGATGAACCCACAGGGGCATCACAGTATCTAACAAACTTAAACTAGCTTTATTAAATGTCAGGTCTCTGGCAGGAAAAACATTTTTAATCAATGTCAGTGGCGGCTGATGGAAAATATTTTTGGTGGGGCTATGGAAATGGTGACCAAACCATACTAGGGCGGTCCGCGGGATCAACACACTCTCACTCCATAATCGTCCAGGAGCGACGTTTGGTCAGTGTCCGTGGCGTGCAGTTGTGACGCTCCTAGGCTCCTTCAGCTTCATAAAGGGACGCAAATAGCTTTCAACTGATTGCAATGTATTCCCATCTGCGGCGGGATTTGACGCTCATGGAAGCACGGCATTCGTTTGTGTCGACTGCCCTTAAAGGCAATGTCCATTCTCATTGGATAACGGAGAATTGTACACCCGGAAGTAAGTATTCCCCTTACTGTCGATTGATTTTACAGTGATATCTGCACTACTCATCGACTAAAAAACACCAGATTATCCTTGTTAATTACACAACATTGATTGGTTTAAATTGTGTGCAATGCTTTTGTATTTTTCCCCTTCGATTCGGAGAAACAAATATTTTTTCGGAGTAAAGGATGGCAGACACTACACTACCCAGAATCCCCAGCTATCGTTTAGGACTACACCATGTGCTCTGTTTGACAAACCCCATTTTTTTTTCACCATTCATTCCAATGGCTGGCGTCCATGTCACGTGATCTTCAAATTTCTCCCTGCAGAAAAAAAAACATGGCCGAACTTCGTTTTATTCTCGGTGGAAAATGCCTATTTTAAAGTTAGTTTGGCCATTAAAATGCGTTTTGATGTCATTTGATGCGAGAAATATGAGTTGTTATTTCAGATTATGTGTGCAGTGGATGTACATGATCTTTAGTTTGCTAGTTTTTACGAAGATTACTTCAGGAAATTGCGTCCATAGAACGTTTTCATTGTTACCAAGGTGGTTGCTAGGGACACTGCTATCGATATTATTTCTGTTATGTTGTGTAACTGTTTAATGGTGTTATCTTTATTGCTACCCACTTCCCCGTCAATGTATAGTGTTGGTCCACAGCACAAACGTATTAGTTTAACAAAATCCGCATCTAAAGATAGCCTACGTTATTTTCCCCTGTGCAATTCCAGTCTCACATCTCACAGCACATCGTCATTAACAAATACCGGAAACAGACCGAAAACATTTAAAAAAATAAAAATAAAACTTTATTCCGAGTGTGCTTGCTTTTCTCTTTGAAAGTCATCACATAACGGCATTGTAATACACGGTTCGGCTGCATTAAATATTACATATCTGCCGTAGTTCTGTATTTATAGAGCCCTGATGAGAAGACTTCTAGACAAACATGAGGAACTGAAAACGTGACGTGGATCATAAATATATCAGCCATTAAACAACATCTTACATTTATTTTCACACAATACGTCTCCTTGCAGTATCAACACTAATTTGGCTGACTTTTATATTTGATCCAATCGGTAGATAGGCTGTATTTACACCATAAAGGTGCACAGCTGATATAAAGGGACACCTAGTGGTTAAAGCATGTTATTGAATTTCATTATTTTTATTATTAGATATTAATAGGATCCCTATAAAGTATATTCATTACTCGTTATTCTCTACTAATAGTTAATTAAAGACTGTATATAATGACTATTTTGCACATCCCTTTCAAGATTTCAAGATTTTCTAAGGTTTATTGACATATCATATCGGCCTACACAACTATGGTGTAGTTATGCATTGAATGAAAAACTTGGGTCGCAGGTTCCTCAACAGTGCATTACAAGACATCTATCAATATTTGTGCATACCTCCAGCAATGTTAACTATGTTGAAGCACTTATTTTAACTGATATTATACATAACGTATTATACTCTTATAAGATATATGTAGATATTTCATCTCGGCCTTGTCAGGTATTGAACAATCAATAAATAAAGAACATAGAATTGTTAAATATAAAACACAGAATTTGTGTGATTATACTAAATGATTTACAAATAAACACCACTGCATATTTACAACTGTTACACATGCTGATGTAACGCAAATGTTCCAACTTGGGATCAATAAAGTATATCTTATCTTAAGCTGATCGATGGCTACTGCCATATTTGCAAAATCTGCCTCTGAACCTTGACAAGTGCATGTTTCAGGCTTATCAATTAATGTAATGTAATGTAATGTTATCAATTAACAACAGGAGGGGTCACAGACATAAGACCAGCTGTTAAATAAAGCTATTCTGGCCTTAGCTGGCATGTGGGTATATACTGTATATTAATGCTGCCCATTATGGGCACAAGCAATTTTCACCCATTTATTAATTATATGTTTTAAATGTGAGTGTTTCCTATCCCCTAAACCTCCAGGGATGTACACAGTTTAATACTGGCAACTTCTTATTATGAGAAATACGAAAACGTCTTTTAAAACTACAACTCCCAGTAGAGACGTGCCATAGATAGAGAACATGTTGCGAAACACAATAGCCAGCATGTGTAGTTCTGGGGACGGGGTGGGGGAGGGGGAGGGAGGGACGGGGTGGACACGTTCAAATCCAGTTTTGGACAGTCTGCCGTGGTTCCATCCCATTTCAAGTGCTGTTCGAGGCTCGGCGTAACCCTCGGAGCACACTCTCCAATCACAGAGCTTGAGGACTATCACGGGGTTTGTCAAACAGAGCACATGGTGTAGTCCTAAACGATAGCTGGAGATTCTGGGTAGTGTTGTGTCTTCTGCCATCCTTTACTCCGAAAAAATATTTGTTTCTCAGAATCGAAGGGGAAAAATACAAAAGCATTGCACACAATTTAAACCAATCAATGTTGTGTAATTAACAAGGATAATCTGGTGTTTTTTAGTCGATGAGTAGTGCAGATATCACTGTAAAATCAATCGACAGTAAGGGGAATACTTACTTCCGGGTGTACAATTCTCCGTTATCCAATGAGAATGGACGCTCACATTGCCTTTAAGGGCAGCCAACACAAACGAATGCCGTGCTTCCATGAGCGTCAGATCCCGCCGCAGATGGGAATACATTGCAATCAGTTGAAAGCTATTTGCGTCCCTTTATGAAGCTGAAGGAGCCTAGGAGCGTCACAACTGCACGCCACGGACACTGACCAAACGTCGCTCCTGGACGATTATGGAGTGAGAATGTGTTGGGGGGATCGTCCCCCGGAAGACATTTTTGAGAAATTACCCAATTTCAAATTGAGGCTTAAAAATATGAGATAATCCATAATCTTCAGTTTGGTTAGCTATGAATCTTCCAAAACTGTGCAACAGTACAGTAGGCCCACACAAACTGCAGAACACTGGTGCTTTGGGAAATTATTTAATTCCCATTTAAAATCAGGAGACTAAATACGAACATTGTGTGTGTGTGTGTGTGTGTGTGTGTGTGTGTGTGTGTGTGTGTGTGTGTGTGTGTGTGTGTGTGTGTGTGTGTGATACTTGCCAACCCTCCCGATTTTTGGGGGACACTCCCGCATTTCTCCCAATTTCTGACAAAATCCGATTTACTCACGACTGTTTCCACTCGGACTTTAATACAGCTACACCATTGTTTGATTTCCATGGTAGCGCGTCTCTTTAGCAGCGCGCGCAACTCAAAGTCTGAGGGTGAGGAAGATGAAAACTGAACAAGAATCGACAACTCGATTCTCTGCTCACTCCTTTCCTGTAAAACACAGGTCCAGCCCACATACAGTATGCTCCATGGTGCCACAGGCACTGCCCTTACAACTACAATAAGCATGTAAATGTTAATCTACAGCTCCGGCGATCCACTAGCACCAGAGTCTCCACCTGCAGACACAGCCATCCTCGACAACTACTGTAGCGTCACCTTGGATACGAGTCTAAACAACTCACAGACACACAGGTCAGGGCGCTGAAAGGGCGCCCTTTGAGCATCAGATCTGACGACGCTGAATGGCTGTAATTATGTTTCTGCGGCATAGTTTACAGATAGCAACAGTCAGCAATGTGTTGGATGCTGCTGCTCTGGCTGAGGGCTCTTTCTTACCGCGAGAGAGGGTAATGATACACGCTGCGGCCAGGCAGAAAACATGTGACTTATCAGTAACTTTAGACATCGTAAAACAATTTTAAACGACATTTTATTGTAGATTATACATTTTACTGATACCAACTATATAATATTTAACTTGTTCATTAAAAAAAAAAAAAAAAGTTTTTAAAAATATTTTTTTATTTATTTTTAATTTTTAATGACACTCAAACATGTGAGAAGAGGGGGGGCGGCTCCCCTATGGGCTGGCCGCCACTGCCTGACGTGTAGCTGCTGTTAGCTTTATTTATTTTTCTGACATGTTCCAATTTTTTACTGTTTATTAAACTTTCGGACAACATTACAACCTTTGTATTCAGCTCATGCTGCTTTGAGGTAGGGCTAAAAGAAAAGCCTATTTTAAATATTTCCACCAGATTTGATCATCTTTTATTTAGGTTAAAGTTTATTTAATTTATCCTAATCCCATAATAATAAGACAATCAAAAATAGACAGCAGCCTTTTGCTTGATGTTAGTTTGTGCAGGGATGCCATTTATACCATCCAGTACAACGTGCGCTCCTTCATGAATGTGAAACACTGGCCATGGATGAAGGTCTACTACAAGATTAAGCCTCTGCTGCAGAGTGCTGAAACTGAGAAGGAGCTGGCAAATATGAAGGAGAACTATGACAAAATGAAAAGTGACCTGGCTACTGCCCTGGCCAAGAAGAAGGAACTGGAGCAGAAGATGGTTTCCCTTCTGCAGGAGAAGAATGATCTGACGCTGCAAGTCTCATCTGTAAGTAAACATCAACAGACAAATAAGATTTTTCATGTTTGTGAATATGAAAGCACTGACGTCTGTTTTCATAAAAATGGTCTAGGAAGGAGAAAATCTGTCTGATGCTGAGGAAAGATGTGAGGGACTTATCAAGAGTAAGATTCAGTTGGAGGCCAAACTCAAAGAGGCAACTGAGAGACTGGATGATGAAGAAGAAATGAATGCTGAGCTCACTGCCAAAAAGAGAAAGCTGGAGGATGAATGCTCTGAGCTCAAGAAGGATATTGATGACCTGGAGCTTACCTTGGCCAAAGTGGAGAATGAGAAACATGCCACTGAGAACAAGGTTTGGAATTCATAATCTGTGCATTAAGTGAAGTGAAATGATAGTGTTCTTGGTATTGACAATTTCTTGCACACTTAGGTGAAGAACCTGACCGAGGAGATGGCCTCTCAGGATGAGAGCATTGTTAACAGTGGCGGCGCTAGGGGGTGGCTACTTGGGCTCAAGCCCCGGATGTTTTCTGAAAAGCCCCGGATGTTTCACTTAAAAAAAAAGAAGCTAATAGCCTATACAGTTATGGATATTAGAAAGTTATTGTCATTGAAGCAGGCGCTGGCATTGAAGCAGGCGCCACAAGCTGCAGCAGCAGCAGCAGTATCAGCAGCTGACAACAATGTCATCACCAGCAGTGAAGAAATGGATGATGTTTCAGGTTTGTGAATCTAATGGTGATATCTGCACTCTGGCTGACTGAGTAAGAAGTGAAAAAGAGTGATGTAACGTTAATGTTATAGTTAGTAAACATGGAGTAACCACACTAAGTATACCCTTATATGTTAGTATGTATACAGAACATGACTAAAAATTATCCTAAGATGTAACGTTAACCCTTCATACCTCAGTCTACTTTTAAGACACTAAAATAACGTATTCCAATTTTTATTTTGTTTTCGCGCGTGGAATTATACCGGCTCTCGTTTCAGTACACATAACAACGGAACTGACAGGCAACCCTCTGAATCAGACTCCGATTGGCTGTGACTGCATCAGAGTGTCCGATTCAGAAACGTGACTCTTACACTCTTTACGTCACAAACAAAGATGGTGGATGAGAATAGATCTATAAAACGATAAGCAATGCGCCAGAATCAAGGTGAGACTATCCGCATCCTTTAAAACTCTACGCACATTCGTTTCACCTTAATAAGTAAACGACTGTTTGAGTGAGCTAAGGCATTAGTTTGCTTCATTAAAGGGTGTTACTGAGTGTTCTCCAGTGCCTTTTGTCCACTTTAAGGTGTTATTAAAGTAGGGTTAATGTTGCTCTCAAAGTGCACCAGATTGATGCTTTCAACTTCAATATTTAAAAAAAATATATAAATAAATATAATTAGAAAATAACTTGTAACTTTACGTGTTTAACTGAGCCACAAATACCTCAATTTCCAAACAGGAAAAAGCTTGCCCAGCGCCTTCAGGAGGCTGAGGAACAGATTGAGGCAGTGAATTCCAAGAGTGCTTCTCTTGAGAAAACCAAACAGAGGCTCCAGAGTGAGGTGGAGGACCTCATGATTGATGTGGAGAGGGCCAATGGCCTTGCTGCCAACCTGGACAAAAAGCAGAGGAACTTTGACAAGGTAACACAATTTACTTTATGGCCAAACCACACAAACAATGACATGAATATTTATTTCGCCCTCTTACGTGAACATAACCAAATCAACTGTATGAATTGTATTATTCAGGTCTTGGCAGAGTGGAAGCAGAAGCACGAGGAGGGTCAGGCAGAGCTTGAGGGAGCACAGAAGGAGGCTCGTTCTCTCAGCACTGAGCTGTTCAAGATGAAAAACTCTTATGAGGAGGCTCTTGATCATCTGGAGACCATGAAGCGTGAAAACAAGAATCTGCAACGTGAGTTCTACATAATGTACAATTTAGGCAAGGCAAGTTTATTTATATAGCATCTTTCAACACAAGGCAATTCAAGGTGCTTTACAAAAATGAAAGACATTCAGACAAAGGCATTTAAAAACAGTCATTAAAAAGAAAAGATAATAAAAGAAACATTAAAAGAAAAAATACATGAATAAAAAGTTACAGTGCAGTTTAAGATGTGAATAATTCACACAGAAGTTCCACTTTACTGATGAACACAACGGCTCAGTTTCAATTAAAAGCAGCGACAAAAAGAAAAGTCTTCAGCCTGGATTTAAAAGTAGTCAGAGTTGCAGCGGACCTGCAGGTTTCTGGGAGTTTGTTCCAGATATTTGGAGCATAATAACTGAACGCTGCTTCTCCATGTTTAGTTCTGACTCTGGGGACAGAAAGCTGACCAGTCCCTGAAGACCTGAGAGATCTGGATGGTTCATAATTTAGCAGGAGGTCACAAATGTATTTTGGGCCTAAACCATTCAGTGCTTTATAAACCAGCAGCAGTATTTTGAAATCTATTCTTTGACACACAGGAAGCCAGTGTAAAGACTTCAGAACAGGAGTGATCCACTTTCTTAGTGTCAGTGAGGACTCAAGCAGCGGCGTTCTGAATCAGCTGCAGCTTCCTAATAGATGTTTTAGTGAGACCTGTGAAGACACCATTGCAGTAGTCCAGTCTACTGAAGATAAAAGCATGGACAAGTTTTTCCAAATCCTGCTGTGACATTAGTCTTTTAATCCTAGATATATTCTTTAGGTGATAGTAGGCTGATTTAGTAACTGTTTTAATGTGACTGTTGAAACTCAGGTCAGAGTCCATGACTACACCTAGATTTCTGGCTCTATCTGTTGTAAGGTTCAACAATATGATTAAACACATGTATCTTTCTGCAGAGGAGATCTCAGATCTGACTGAACAGATTGGTGAGACTGGCAAGAACATCCATGAGCTAGAGAAGTCCAAGAAGCAGGTGGAGACAGAGAAGACTGAGATCCAGACAGCTCTTGAAGAGGCTGAGGTATTGTTTTTTTCTGGGAGTTTATAACATTAAAAATCATTGACTAATGTATCAGTGTTTGAAGGCAAAGATGAGTGTTTCATTGTTTGAATTCATTAGGGAACTCTGGAACATGAAGAGTCTAAGATCCTTCGTGTTCAGCTGGAGCTCAACCAGATTAAGGGTGAGGTGGACAGGAAGCTGGCAGAGAAAGATGAAGAGATGGAACAGATCAAGAGGAACAGCCAGAGAGTGACTGACTCCATGCAGAGCACTCTGGATTCTGAGGTCAGGAGCAGGAACGATGCCCTGAGAATCAAGAAGAAGATGGAGGGAGATCTGAATGAGATGGAGATTCAGCTCAGCCATGCCAACCGCCAGGCTGCTGAGTCCCAGAAGCAGCTCAGGAATGTGCAGGCACAGCTGAAGATATTGTATAAAACACAAGTGTTACATATTTCGTAAGGCTACATTTTGGCATTCATGGATATATTTCTGATCGTTTTATCACTAGGATGCTCAACTGCACCTTGATGATGCTGTCAGAGCCCAGGAGGACTTCAAGGAGCAGGCTGCTATGGTGGATCGTAGAAACGGTCTTATGGTGGCTGAAATTGAGGAACTTAGAGCTGCTCTGGAACAGACAGAGAGAAGTCGCAAAATTGCTGAGCAAGAGCTGGTTGATGCCAGTGAGCGTGTTGGACTCCTGCACTCTCAGGTGAACAAACACAATCATGTTTTCAATCATTCAAGAATCTAATGAGATCTTACATATTGTGAATATTAGACAGCTGTTCACTTAGGAGGCTACATCTTTGAACCTTTTAGAACACAAGCCTTGTGAACACCAAGAAGAAGCTTGAGACAGACCTGGTCCAGATCCAGGGTGAAGTGGATGACATTGTTCAGGAAGCAAGGAATGCAGAGGAGAAGGCCAAGAAGGCCATCACTGATGTAGGTTTCAAAGTCATGTGTTCTTACTTTAACCCTCTGGAGTCGGTGGACGTGCGGCCGCGTCCAGGTGCGCATAATTTTACGTAATTAATCATATATTTTCGATTATAAGGAGTAGAAATATGATTCAGATATCCGCGGAATCGCTGGAAGAGTAGCTTTCCAGTGGTATCTCCTGTGAGACTGTAACCAGGGCACAGCAGCCAATATGGCCGCTCAAAGCAGCTTGACTTTACACTGTGTGGGATTGGTGGATTCGTGTGTCCGTCAAGGAAATCTCGGCCGGCAGCCATCATGGTCTGAAATGACCAATGGACATCGAGAAATCACTAAGGGCCTACCCACCAAGTAAAAAACCATAAACCACGTGTCTCCCATCAGTTTAGTCTGTGAGGGGAGAGAGAGAGACAGCGAAAATGGCTAAAAAAAACGTTACAGTTGCCGACTTCGCTAGAGATTTTTTTCGCTTGCAGCAGTGAAGATAGAGCCTCAGAACCTGAAGTCTTCGACTCTTCTGAAGAAGAAGAACACAAAGACAACAACAAGGATCCATTTGGACATGGGTAAGTGTAAATATTACAGTAATAGTGTACTGGCAATGTGTGGGGAATACCGCGAAAATGAACAATAGGTTTATTGATATATATTTTTTCATGAGGCATGAACTTTTTCTTGGGACAAAATAGACTCTCCATTAGCAAACGTTTACTCTGTGTTAACGTTATGTTGGTGTGTAAAAGTGAGATTACATGTGTAGATGATTAAATTAATCATTTATTCGTCCCACAACGGAGACATTTACAGTGACATGTTTTTGCCATCGATTATTTTATCATACTGTTCTGTACAGATGAGACTTATTCATAGATTTATTTATATGTGTGCCTGTTATTATTTTACCGTCCTGTACAGATGAGGCTTTGTAATCAGATGTAGCCTATGTATATGTGTGTCTGTGATTTTATACTGAATGTAAAGTAACTGGAAATACCTGTGTGTGTGTGTGTGTGTGTGTGTGTGTTTGTTCTCCATGGATCGCCACCTTGTCGTGGTGGAGGACCTTGTGTGTTCCGATGAACCTAAGAGCGATGCCGTCGGGAGCTTTTTAGCTCCTGGTAGGGTCACCCATGGCGGTAAGGTCGAGGGGGAGGTCCCAGACAAAGTGCGATCCAAAGACCTCAACGATGGAAGTGGCGAAGGATGATACTCTAAGTCACAACGGCACTGAAGGCGGATGAAGGCTGCAACAGAGGGTGGTCTCCATTCGTCATGGATTCCATGCCATTGGATTCAGGCCCCTCTCTGCCAAGGACCGTGTGGTGGCTGCAGGCGCATCAGTCTCCCCACGTTAAAAGACGTCACGCGCAGGCGTCCTCCCGAAGGGAACCTACCCATTTTACATCCTGGAAGACAAAGTCCTGTGGCGTTCAGGAAGTGGTAACGGGGGCAGGACAGTGAAGTCTGGTAGTTCCTAGTCACAACCTGGCACACAGGCGATGGGTGTTTGATTCAGTCGCTAAGCTCTTGGACTGAGGCAGAAAGAGCTTCTCGGCAGCTGCACCCATGACTGAGCAGCCCCTATTCAGGGTCCACTCTGCTCACCCCAGTAGGGGAGGGGGTTAGAAAAGGTACCCCAAACATAGCCTGCCTCACAAAATCCTGTCTGGAATACCGCATCCAGAAGGATCACCATTACGCGGTCAGAAACAAAAAATAAAAGAAAAACATTTACGTATTGGAGCCTGGAATGTGCGGACCCTCACGGACAACCAAGCCAGTGATCGACCTGAAAGGCGAACTGCCATCATCTCCAGAGAGCTAGGGAAGTTCCAGATCGACATTGCAGCGCTCTCCGAGACCCGACTGGCTGATGAAGGGCAGCTGAAGGAGGAAAAAGGCGGATATACTTTCTTTTGGAAAGGAAAGCCTGCAAATGAGCCACGAATCCATGGTGTGGGTTTTGCTATTAAGAACTGCCTCATCAACCACCTCCATGAACTCCCTGTGGGCATCAACGAGCGCCTAATGACCATACGTCTGATGCTTGCCAGCAGTCAGATGGCCACCGTTATTAGTGCCTACGCCCCAACGCTTGATGCACAGGATGAAGTAAAGGAGGCCTTCTATGCTGACCTGGACAAAACTCTATCTGAAGTCCCCAAGGAGGACAAGTTAATCCTGCTTGGAGATTTCAATGCCAGAGTGGGACGAAACCACCACCTATGGAGAGGCACGCTGGGGAGAGAAGGGGTTGGAAACACAAACTCCAATGGCATACTACTGCTAACCAAGTGCTCAGAGCACAACCTGGTCATCACCAACACACTTTTCCGTCAAAAAACCAAGTTCAAAACATCATGGATGCATCCTTGCTCCAAACTATGGCATCTCATTGATTACGTCATTGTCCGCTCCAAAGACCGCCGTGATGTCCTTAACACCAGAGCAATGACCAGTGCAGATGACTGCTGGACTGACCACCGCCTCATTCGCTCCATCATGTCTATCCGCTTAATGCGGAAAAGAAGGATGCAGAAAAGACAGAGCCGGCCAAAGCTTAACATCGACCTGTTGGGTGACACCACCTACCAACAACAGCTGCAGGATGCTCTTAGCGCAGCCTTGCCCAAACAGTATCCGGAGGATACTGAAAACACTGGAGCACACTTTCTACTGCCATCATGAACTCCAGCAAAACATCCTTGGTCAAAAAAAGCGGAGACATCAAGACTGGTATGATGAGAATGACACAGAGATTCAGCAAATCATTGACATCAAGCGGCACACTTTTATCACCTGGCAAAATAACATCCACTGCAAGGTGAAAAGAGCAGCCCATGCCAAAGCGAAGGCAGCCGTCCAAACGCAAGTTAGGAAACTGAAGAACCAGTGGTGGACAAAGAAGGCTCTGGAGATCCAGCAGTTTGCCGACTCTGGTGATACAAGAGGATTCTTTGATGCCACAAGAGCGGTATATGGTCCCAGCTATCGCCGCCTAACCCCCTTCGCTCTAAAGATGGGCTCTTGCTTCTGAAGGACAAGGATGCAATAGCAAACAGGTGGAAAGAGCACTATAAGGACCTCTTAAAACAGGGACACCATTCCTGAAATGGAGGCTCTTGACCAACTCCCTCAACAGCCCATAGTTGAAGGCATGGGAGAACCACCCAGCCTGGGTGAGGTGCAGGATGCCATTAGAATATGAAAAACAACAAGGCTGCTGGGCCGACGGCATCCCAGCAGAAGTCCTGAGAAAGGCGGACCCGATCTTCTAAGCACATCCATGCCCTGCTTCTCAAATCTGGGAAGAAGAGGAAATCCCTGCTCAGCTTAGGGATGCCTTAATTGTCTCCATATTTAAGAAGGAGACAGGGCAGACTGCGGAAATTACCGTGGCATTTCTCTCTTGTCCACCATAGGGAAAGCCCTAGCTCGGGTGTTGGCCAACAGACTCACCCCCCTGTCAGAAAGCATCCTTCCTGAGTCTCAGAGTGGATTTCGCCCAAAACAGAGGCACTACAGACATGATTTTCACTATTCGCCAACTGCAAGAAAAAATTGCCGAGAAAAATATCAACCATTATACATGGCCTTCATAGACCTCACCAAAGCCTTCGACTCAGTGAGCCGTCAGGCCCTCTGGCTGGTACTGGCAAAGATTGGCTGCCCAGAAAAATACGTCCGGGTACTGAGACTGCTGCATGACAATATGTCAGCCACGGTACTCAGTGGCAGTGGAGACGAAACTGAACCCTTCCGGGTCGACACAGGAGTAAAACAGGGATGTGTCATCGCTCCAACACTATTCTCCATCTTTGTTGCTGCTATCCTACATCTCACAAGCAAGCATCTGCCCCAGGGAGTCAACATCATGTACAGAACTGACGAGCCAACTCCTCAACATCAACGTTTCAGGGGCTAAAGGTCAAACCACCACCATATCGATCATGAGCTGCAGTATGCGGACGACAACGCCCTTGTAGCCCTCTCGGAAGAGGACCTACAGGGTATCCTATCAGCCTTTGCGAAAGCATACAAACAGCTCGGTCTAGCCATCAACATAAAAAAGACCCAAATCCTCCACCAACCACCACCAAACAGGAGTACGCCTGTCCTACCCCAAACATCTCCATTGACAACATCAGACTGGAAAATGTGGACCACTTCCCATACCTTGGCAGCCTCCTATCATCAAAAGCTGTTATTGATGATGAAATACACCATCGCCTCAGCTGTGCCAGCGGGGCTTTCTCAAGGCTAAGGAAGAGAGTCTTTGAGAACCGTGACCTCCAAGCAAAGACCAAAATCTTGGTCTATAAAGCTGTGGTGCTCCCCACTCTTCTGTATGGATCAGAAGCCTGGACCACATACAGCAGGCACTTAAAGGCACTTGAGGCATACCATCAGAGATCCCTCCGAAAAATCCTTAGGATTAGCTGGGAGGATCGGCGCAACTAACACCAGCGTCCTGGAGGAGGCTGACATTCCCACCATCACTGCCACCATTGCCCAAAACCAGCTCAGATGGACTGGCCATGTTATCCGCATGCCTGACTCTCGCCTCCCAAAACAAGTCCTTTATTCCAACTTGCTAAAGGGAAACGGGCCCCTGGAGGCCAAAAGAAGAGGTACAAAGATAACATAAAAACAAACCTAAAGAAGTGCCACATAGACCTAAAAGCTTGGGAAGACATGGCAACAGACAGGGCGACCTGGAGAAACCTTGTCCGTGAGGGTGCTGCACTATACAATGATGATCTCTACCATGCTGCACAAGACAAGCGCAGACTCAGGAAGGAGAGAGCAACCACCAAACAGGTCCAACCCAAACCCTCCACCACTACATTCCCATGTCCACATTGCACAAGAATAATCGGGTCCAGAATCGGCCTCTACGCCCACCTGAAGACCCACAAGGACCAAGAAGGAGGACAGTCATACTCGACTACGAGTGACCGCCGATGATGATGGTGTGTGTGTGTGTGTGTGTGTGTGAGAGAGAGAGAGAGAGATCGAGAGAGACTCCTTCTCCAACCTCCCAAACTTTCTTTTTATGTGTGCATTGTTATTTGTGGTTGAGCAACATTTTACTTGAACTTTATTTCAATGAAATTAGTTGTAATTATTGTCCTACATTTTAATTTGTTTTACAGAGAGGTTTCACAGCTGCCTGGGCCTAGTGGCCCACAGGTGGCGGCGTTTATCCAGCAGCCAGAACATCCATCTGTGCCGGCCCCCAGGTCAAGATCTACTGTGGCTCAATGGCCTTCACCAGAGCCATCACCACCAAGGACCAGCAGACCAGCATCACTACAGCTGCCTCCACCTCCATCTGCGGCTGCCACCAGGTCAAGATACACCTCAGCACAAAGGCTCCACCACAGCCATCACCTTCAACCCAGCCAGCGTGGAGGTCTCGTGGAGGTCTCGTATAGCACTTGTACACCCCACCTACACAGCAGCCCATGCACCATCACCCCCACCTACACAGCAGCCAGACCCACTGTCTTGGAAGACAGACAAAGACCTTGACACTGTCTTGACATTTATAATGAATAGTTGGTTGAAAGTTCTGGTGTTCAATTTTGTAAATAGTTATATTTTCCAGTTTCTTATATTTATATAAATAGTTGGTTGAAAAAAACATATTTATAATAAATTGTTGGTTGAAAAAAAAGGTTGAATGCTCAATTTGTATTTGTACACATCACATGAACCTTGGTATATAATATGAAGTCATTATTCAGTCCTAATGTATCTCAGTCCCTGCTGTGGTGAAAGTAGAGTGATAAACACCTGTTTTACTCAAAATTCGAATTGAATTTTTTTCATTTTAGACATGAATAACACATTTATATACAGTGTAATTCAAATATTTCACTGCTTTTGTGATCCTAAGACTTTGGTAACCAAATCTAAAACACCAAAACAATTCGATCACATGAGTACATTTGTGTTTTCACAAGAGTTTTGAAGATTTTCCGAAAATCGGATGTCAAATTCTAAGCTTTTGAGCTACTTATATCATCAAACAGTGCTCTAAGGTGAGTAATTTGCATATATAGCAATACCAGAGATTGTCCTGAGCATTTTGATATGTAACACATGGGGTGCCATGTTAGAAGAAATACATTTAAAAGGTGATTTAAGAAAACATCTAAAAATCGAGAAAATACCCTTAGACTCCAGAGGGTTAACAGCAATATTTTTGTTCTAGATATTTCTAATGAACATGTTTTGCTGACTCCTCCAGGCTGCTATGATGGCTGAGGAGCTGAAGAAGGAGCAAGATACTAGTGCTCATCTGGAGAGGATGAAGAAGAACCTGGAGGTTGCTGTTAAGGACCTGCAGCATCGTCTGGATGAGGCTGAGAACCTGGCCATGAAGGGTGGCAAGAAGCAGCTCCAGAAACTTGAGTCTAGGGTAAAAGAATCACACAAAAATGTACATATCTGAAGAAAGACTTCGAAAAAGGCTGGATACTTAATGTTTTCATGTTATTCAAAAGGTGCTTGAGCTGGAGGGAGAGGTTGAGGCTGAGCAGAGACGTGGAGTAGATGCTGTTAAAGGTGTTCGCAAATATGAGAGGAGAGTTAAGGAGCTCACCTATCAGGTAAAGTCACTTTCATAGTTAACATGTACAGTACCAATATTATCCTACAAACTAAAATGTTAAAATATTAAAACATGCAAATCTAAATGTTCTTTCTCAGACTGAGGAGGACAAGAAAAATGTTGCCAGGCTGCAGGATCTGGTTGACAAATTGCAGCTGAAGGTGAAGGCCTACAAGAGGCAGGCTGAGGAGGCGGTAAGGACACATACTATATATTCCACACATTGGGAACTTGGTTCCATGTCTCATTTCATTCACAAAAGATGATTTTAAACACTGAAACATGTTTATACTTCTTGTATTTAAGGAGGAGCAAGCATATTTTTTTAATGAACAAGGTAAATATTATATAGTTGGTATCAGTAAAATGTATAATCTAAAATAAAATCTCATTTAAAATTGTGTTACGATGTCTAAAGTTACTGATAAATCACATGTTCCCTGCCTGGCCGCAGCGTGTATCATTACCCTCTCTCGTTCGGGCGCTAAGAAAGGAGCCCTCAGCCAGAGCAGCAGCAGCCAACACATTGCTGACTGTTGCTATCTGTAAACTATGCCGCCGAAACATAATTTCAGCCAATCAGCGTTGTCAGATCTGATGGTCATAGGGCGCCAATTTCAGCGCCCGATGCAGTCTGTGACTGTTTGGACTCGTATCCAAGGTGACGCTACAGTAGTTGATGAGGATGGCTGTGTGTGCAGGTGGAGACTCCGGACCTTGGTCCCCGCCCAATTCCGTCCAAGCACTGTTATCAAATCCTTTCGAAAGGAGAAGTTTGGGAGAGAAATTGTTGGTTAAAGACCTTGGACCGGACCAACCCGATTTGTCTATATCACAGCAAGCTTGTGGAAAAAAACAAAAGTTATCAACAAGGCTTCTCACGTAGCACGTGGGTTTGCTATCCTGGCTCCAAAATGGTGGAATGAGCTTCCCATTGACATCAGGACAGCAGATAGCTTACACATCTTCCGGTGCAGACTGAAAACTCATCTCTTTCGACTCTACTTCGAGCAATAGAATTACTAACAAAGCACTTATATACTAATAAAGGACTGGCTTATCTAAAGCCAGTTGAGTAGCACTTGAAATGTTTGGCTCTATGAAACCTGATGTACTTTATTCTGTTTTCTTCAAGTTTGTATATTGTTGGTCGAACGCACTGATTGTAAGTCTCTTTGGATAAAAGCGTCAGCTAAATGCAATGTAATGTAATGAGATGTAATGTAGCTGGTACACAAAAAAGGCTTGGCTAGCTGGATGCAAACAGGTAAACGCTGTCTTTTGTTTCCCATGCTTGCTCTTCAAACAGCCGGGGACAGATACTCTGTGCCCGTGGACTGTGACGGCATTTGTCCGGAAAAATTAAAAAGCACGAAGGCACTGCTTTTTTGTGTGCACAATCCACTATTTAAAATGACATGGAGGGTAAAGAGCAGTGTGATTTTTTTTTCTGTAAATATGACTGGCTGAGTGAGGTGTCCAGAGCCTCCTTTTTTCTAGTGAGGCACACCCGTCTCTGTGCCTTGACATTTGTGTGTTTTATGTGTATTCTAAAAAGGGGCACATTACATTTAATTCCTTCTTTTCCTCCAGATGGTGTAGATCTCTAACTGGCCTGTTGAGGGCATCCTCTGCCTTCCTTAAACCTAAAGATCTCTCTCTCTCACACACACACACACACACACACACACACACACACACACACACACACACACACACACACACACACACACACACACACACACACACACACACACACACACACACACACACACACACACACACACACACACACACACACACACACACACACACACACACACACACACACACACGTATATAGTTGAGTTTTGACAGCATCCATCAAACTAGATGGGTTGCCTTAATGCTCCGTTTTCTAATATTTCTGTGTTTCTGAACCACGTCTGTGTCTGCATATAATGTTCGTATTTAGTATCCTGATTTTAAATGGGAATTAAATCATTTGAGTGTTCCCAAAGCACCGGTGTTCTGCAGTTTGTGTGGGCCTACTGTACTGTTGCACAGTTTATACTGTAGAAAATATGTCCAGGACAAGGTATTTGGAAGTTTTGGAAGATTCATAGCTAACCACACTGAAGATTATGGAGGTATCTAACTTGAGTTTTTATTATATCAAAAACCTGTTGAAATGCTACTGTTATTTTTACTGTCCCCCAAAAGCGCGTCGGCAGCCTCCAGGAATGCTTCTTTCACAACTTCGCCGTCTTTGAAAGACTTCATGTGTTTCGCAAGAACGTGACTGACACGATAAGATGCTCTGGAGCAGCCTTGCTCTTGTTGTTGGGCCAGGTGAAAATGGATTGCTGTGCATTTAGCTGTCCTTTCAGGCCCCTCCCCTTTTGGAGCGCAGGGCAGAATTAGGAGGGAATTTCGTCTCGTAGCGTTTGTGCACTGTTTTGAAATGCCGCTCCTAAATTACCCTTCTTCGATAAAGCCACGCTCGCATTGCAGATGAGAGACAGATGAGAGACAGATGAGAGACAGATGGACTTTGAATTGGAATAGATACAAAAACAATCATCCTCCCACTCGGAGTGAAAATTATATAAAAATGGGAGAAACCTCAGGGAGAGCAACAGAGGAGGGATCCCTCTCCCAGGACGGACAGACGTGCAATAGATGCCGTGTGTAAATTGAAAAGATAATACATTTGCAACATAGGTAGTCCAAATGTTTGGAAATGCATGTGTGTATAATAGGAAGATGAATCCACGAGGATATCCATCCAGGACCTATGATCCAGGACCACAGCCACGACTCAAGATCCAGGGCTCGCGATGCAGGACACAGGACCGCAGGATCATCCATGACTCCGGATCCCAGCGTATATAGACACCAAAAAGAAAGACATTTGGGGAAGCTGGGTTAATCGGAACATGAGAGTACACAGGTATAGACAGAGAGAAGGAAGAAGTAAGATGTCCCCGACAAACTAAGCCTATATCAGCAAAACTAGGGGCTGAATCTAATCAGCCCTAACTATAAGCTTTATCAAAAAGGAAGGTCTTAAGCGCACTCTTAAAAACGGATAGGGTGTCTGCCGCCCGAACACAAACTGGAAGCTGATTCCACAAATGTGGAGCTTGATAAGAAAAGGCTCTGGCTCCCATTGTACTTTTAGAGACTCTAGGAACAACCAACAACCCTGCATTCTTGGAACGCAATGCCCTAGTAGGACAGTAGGGTATAATGAGTTATTTAAGGTAAGATGGCGCCTGCTCATTAAGGGCTTTGTAGGCGAGAAGAAGAATTTTAAATTCTATCCTGTGTTCTATAGGGAGCCAGTGTAAGGCAGCCAGAACAGGAGTAATGTGGTCCCTTTTCCTAACTCTGGTTAGTACACGAGCTGCAGCATTTTGAATCAGCTGAAGCGACTTGACTGACTTCTTGGTACACCCTGATAATAAAGAGTTACAATAATCCAGCCTTGAAGTAACAAATGCATGGACTAGTTTCTCTGCATCGTTTTGAGGCAAGATATGGCTGATTTTTGCAATGGAAGTAGATGGAAGTAGGCGGTCATACTAGATATCAGATTAAAGCTGAGATTCCACAGATTCTAGAAGTATTAGTATCATCACTGTGCGATCATTACCTTTACTAAGTTACATGTATTTGAAAACGCTGGGGGGTATAAATTACCTTGTAAAATGAATAGTCTAGTGTTTCAAGTTAGCTTGCTTTTACAAACATGCAGAACGCACGGTTATGGTACATTGTAGTGGATCAAATGAACGTAAATCCTCTATGCCTCTAAGTTAATAAAACATGCGGTAAAAAAAAAGAATAAAGAAAACGCGCCGCCTGCCGCCATTTTAGGTTCGAATTTTCCAGACAACTTTTGCAACACAAACGTTCCACTTTGAGATATAACTTAAAACAATATAAAAATACTGTCTTACACGTAAGTTAAATAATTTTTCAAGTGAGGGAGATATTAAATGTAGGCTAGCTAACAAGAGCTCAAATCAAACTAACACACCATGCCACACAAAGTGCATTCGATGCAGAAATGAATACAACATAATTTAAATACTGTGCAAAGGCAAGACGTAACTCACCAGAGTAGTGCGGCCAAAAAAAGGATTACGATTCCGGCAGTGAGAGCACGGTGGGAAAAGTATTCTTAAAAGTCTGAGCGATTTCAACCGAGGCGAGGAGCTAAGGGCGGACTCTGGTGAAGGCATGGGTGAGAGCTAGGGATGCATATCGTTGACTTTTTTACGATACCGATACCACTAAACGATACCGATACTCAACCGATACATATCGTGATACTTTGAAAATGTATCATCCCACAATTACTCCCATGAAGCGCTTTACGATATAGTTAACATGTCAAATTAATATTAAATTCAATTGTGGGACTTCTTGGACCTTTTAGTACTGAACAAACAATGAAAAATACATAAAATATGAAGAAAAACGATTATGGAATCTAATTTATAACACCCACCATCACGGGCCACGGATTCACTTTTAAAATTAATTTAAAACAAAAAAAAGTAAAGTATCGAAACCGGATCTGATTTCGGTACGGTATACCGTACCGAAATCAGATACCACCAGTAACCGGTATTTCGATAATACCAGATACCGGTATGCATCCCTAGGTGAGACGAGAGAACGTCTAGGCGCGGGGGGCGGAGCACATACGTGATGACGTCAGACCAGCGTCAGACAGATTCAGTAAAAATGTTTGAGTACTATCACCAATATGACCCAAAGTGGTTGAACACTGTATACACAATATTAAAAATCAGTTCATAGTCATCAGAAAATTAGCGGTGAATTAACTTTTTTAAATGTTTGAGTTACAACAACTCATTTTCTTTCAGAAGCTTGTAATGTTCGGTCTTACAGTGTAGATTAAGACGGGTATAAAAAGCAAGAACACGAGTTACAATTCAGCGTTCGATATGAAAAAGTATTTTATTTCTGCTCCCACCCTGATTCAACGGAGGTGAAAGAACTTCAATTTGCATTTAACAGAACACCAACAATGAAACACATGAGCCCGTACTACAGTTTCAAAAAGCAGGAATAATCCTAAAACTCCATCTTAACTCTAAACTCTAAATGAGCTGATTGTAATCTGCTGCAAAACACAAACAATAGGCAGGAATGTGAGTCTGTTTCAAAGGCCTTTTTCTTTTAGTTTGGTTTGATGATATAAACAGAACAGAATCAAACTAGAAACATCGTAAATATTCTCTATATTAATAAGTCATTGGTTCTTCTTTTAGACCGGAACAGACTGATAACTCAACAGGAACTAACAACATCCCAATGGAAGTTTAAAGTCACAACATTTCATTAACCAAACAGATTATTAGAGAAACTACTACAGATTAATCAGTCAGTGGTTATAGTACACATAAGAAAAGTAGTATGGCAAAAACATTAAACATATTCAAAACTTCTGTTGATAAAGATGGAGTTTATATGAAGTCATATATGAATATTGTCAAACAGAGTTTATACAGCCAGACAGATTTTTCTCATGTGAATTGTCGAAGGACTAATTAATTGTCCTGTTTTTTTGTTGCAGATTTGACTTGGAAAATGTCAGGTTCAGAAGAGTCTCCAGGGTTGTCCTCAGTCTCTGTTTGTAAATGTCTCTCTGGATCTGTGTTCCTGGCTGGTTCTGGTTCTCCACAGTCCTCTCCATCAGCTTCTGTTTCCATGTGTTCAGCTGAGCTGCTGGCTGGAGGCTCTGCCTCTCTGTTCTCCTCACTTTGAGTTTGATGAAGCTGTGAGGACTGACGATCAACACACGCATGGGTTTTGACATGATGGCTTTGTGTGAATCTTTTGTCACAAACACTGCAGCTGTATGGTTTCCCTCCTGTGTGGATTCTAATGTGCCGATTTAAATCTCCTCTCTGTGTAAAAGATTTCTCACAGACTGAGCAGCTGAATGGTTTCTCTCCTGTGTGGATTCTCATGTGGGCCTTCAAATGTCCTCTCCGATTAAAATATTTCTTACAGACTGAACAGCTGAATGTTTTCTCTCCTGCACTATGTCCTGAATCACTGACAGGGTCTTGTTTATTTTCCTGAGAGTTTGAACCTGGTTCTCTGGTCTCCTTCCAATCAGCACTGTCTTCAGTTTCAGGTCCAGAAGAGTCTCCAGTCTCAGGTTCAGAAGAGTCTCCAGGGTTGTCCTCAGTCTCTGGTTGTAAATGTCTCTCTGGATCTGAGTTCCTGGCTGGTTCTGGTCCTCCACAGTCCTCTCCATCAGCTTCTATTTCCATGTGTTCAGCTGAGCTGCTGGCTGGAGGCTCTGCCTCTCTGTTTTCCTCAGTTTGAGTTAGATGAAGCTGTGAGGACTGACGACCAACACACTTATGGCTTTTGACCTGACGCCTCCAAGTGAATATTTTGTCACAAAAACCGCAGCTAAATGGTTTCTCTCCAGTGTGGATTCTCATGTGGCTCTTTAAATCTCCTCTCTGTGTAAAAGATTTCTCACATACTGAGCAGCTGAATGGTTTCTCTCCTGTATGGATTCTCATGTGTCTCTGTAAATCTCTTCTCTCTGCAAAAGATTTCTTACAGACTGAGCAGCTGAATTGTTTCTCTCCTGTATGGATTCTCATGTGTCTCTGTAAATCTCCTCTCTGTGTAAAATATTTCTCACAGACTGAGCAGCTGAACGGTTTCTCTCCTGTGTGGATTCTAATGTGGTCCTTTAAACTTCCTCTCACTGCAAAAGATTTGTTACAGACTGAGCAGCTGAACGGTTTCTCTCCTGTGTGGATTCTAATGTGGTCCTTTAAACCTCCTCTCTCCGCAAAAGATTTCTTACAAACTAAGCAGGTAAATGGTTTCTCTCCGGTATGAATCATGATATGTCTATTCAGACCTGACTTGCGGCCAAATCTTTTTGCACACTGAGAGCATCTAAAGTGTTTCTTTCCAGTCCTACGTCTTGAATCACTGACACGGTCTTGTTTATTTTTCTGAGAGTTTGAACCTGGTTCTCCGGTCTCCTTCCAATCAGCCCCGTCTTCAGTGTCAGGTTCAGAAGAGTCTCCAGGGTTGTCCTCAGTCTCTGGTTGTACATGTCTCTCTGGATCTGAGTTCCTGGCTGGTTCTGGTCCTCCACAGTCCTCTCCATCAGCTTCTGTTTCCAGGTGTTCAGTTTGTCTTTGATGAAGCTGAGAGGACTGAGGTTTCTCTTCATCATCTTCACTCTTCACAGGGACAGGAGTGAATGTGAACTTGATGATATCAGCCTCCTCCAGCTCCTGAAGCTGCTCTCCCTCCTGACTGATCCAGAGTTCCTCCTGTTCCTCTTTAATGTGTGGGAGGGGCTCTGAGTCCTCCTGGTCCAGACTGGAGCTCCACTCCTGCTGCTGAGGGGGAACCTCTTCTTTAACCACCATCAGCTGCTGGACGTCTGCAGGAAACAGGAAACACATATTCAGAGAAACTCTAGAGCAGGGGTGGGGAACCTTTTTCCTCTCAAGGGCCATTTAAATGTTTCCAACATCCTACGAGGGCCGTACAAATGATTGACCTCTGCTTAAAAATACTAAAATCACAGCCCATTCATTTGGCCTTTCTTTCATGCTGTGCAAAGAAAAAGCAACCTCTTAATCCAGATATTTTACCATGACTCATGCATGCACGTGCACGGTTGTGGCATGACCACCAAAACAGAAATATATGGACACAAGGTGTGTGCAAATGTATTTAGTTTCCTATCCATGTGGACATGATTTAAGTGAGTACCTAACCTCCTCTAGGGGGGTGTTCTCCTATTTTTTAAATGTTGAAGTTGAAAGCATCAATCTGGTGCACTTTGAGAGCAACATGAGAGATCTATGGAAACATCTCTCAACATCCAGATGAAACAGAACTGGAAGCAGATTTTATTTTTCTTTATGGATATTTTACAAATCACTCTCCTTTCAAAATGTATTCTTGTTTATTAATAACAACTTTTGTTTACTGTCATATAGTATTTTATACCCGTTTACTTTATTCTCTTATTGTTTTATAACCATAATGATCATATAAAGATGTGCCTTCACCTCACTGGTTGGAGAAAAAGCTTCTTATATTCGTTAGCATAGCTAGCTAACCAGATGCTAATAACAACACAGTTATTGACTGTATGATCAGAATGACAGATGAGCAGATCGCCTCTGGGCTTTCAACTAAAGACACAGCCACGCAGAACCTGCGGCATGTGTATGGCTCCTTATGGGTACTGCAGTTTCTGGAAGTGCCGGAGCGGCGTTCTGGTGCTCTCCGTCAGAACTGCATCCCTGTCAGACGAGACATATACCACGTAATGACACGTTAGGCTCGTGATGTGTTCAAGGACCCTGACCTTGGCCAGGAAAAACAGGCACTCGCTTGTTTAATTTGTTTGCGGTCTAGATTTCTTTAATTTTTTTCTTTTTTGCGTATGTTTATAAATTACCTCGAGGGCCGTAGCGAAAGGTCTCACGGACCGTATACGGCCCGGGGGACGGAGGTTCCCCACCCCTGCTCTAGAGTATTAGAATTTAAGATTTAACCACGAAGTTCCGCCCGCTGTGTATTTCTGTTGGCTCAATAGTCTGTCAATTACACCTTTTTTCCAGATGCCCTCAGAGTTTCAGGACAACAGGTGAGTTAGTACGGAAACTGATCTAAAATGTAGTTGCACTGCCGGTTAGCAAGGCGTCGGTTGTTGACAGAGTGTGAGGCCTTAGCCTTATAGTTTGTGACCCGTCTGCAGAGTCGTTATCTGAGTACTGGTGTTGGAGTTTCTCAGAGTAGTCGTTTAGCATCTCTCAACGCCTTGCTAAACATGTACTTGAACTCATACAGGTGCATCTCAATGAATTGAATATCATGGAATAGTGATTTTATGTCAGTAATTCAATTTATAAAGTTTAAATGTATACATCACATAGATTCATCACATACAAAAGGGATTATTTCCAGCATTTTAATCTTGATGATTGCAGCTTACAGATAATGAAAAGATAAAACAAAGCATTGAATATTACATAAGACTAGGGTTGGGAACCAAAACTCGGTTCCAGATGAGAACGATAAGAAAATGCTGGGTACCGATTACCCATAAAAAGTACACAATTTCGGTCCTGCTTTACGGTTCCTAAACGCGGTAGACCCTGTATTCCACCGGGTCCGTCTGCGCTGCGGCGACCCGGTGGAATACAGGGTAACTAGGGGCGGACTGGCCATCTGTGTGTTCTGGAGAATGACAGAACGGTCGACAGAACGGCCCGCACCGCCCTTAACTTTTTTAAACGGCATCATGTAAGTTGCGCTGACAGGCGACAGAGGTCCACTGTTGCCCTGCAGCGAGGCTCCCCCCGCCCTCCCGTAGACAGTTCACGAGCTCAGCCACTTCATAACACCAAAGATGGTTTGCTGTAAATGCTCTAAAGTGTGGCTCCACTACACTAAAAAAGAAAAAGACAAGGTGCAATTATAACTTGCCACAGTGCTATGCCTGTGGCAAGTTAATAGCTTGCCACAGGCATAGCTCAGTTAAAATAAAGCACAGCTATTGTGCAATACATTTGTATTGCATACATTTTTTTTTATTTGTAAAAATGTCAGTTAAAGCTTAACCCTTAGATGCACGAGTGACTGGACCCTACACTCTTCCATAAGTGGGGCTAAAAGGACCCGTATTAGAATAATATGTGTTTTTATGCCATTTTTGTCATTTTGGTTAAGAAAAATCACTTTATATAATATTAGTATTATATTTTGGTTCACATTAGAAATATTTTATATTTTATTTTTCACAATTTATAATTTTAGAATTTTTTTTTACATTTTGAAAAAAAACGTTTTGAACACATTGTACCAAAGATCTCCGCTATTCTGAGACCCTCACAGTATTCCAGTCCCTTTTCAAAACTCCTCTCTTCTCCTCTTGTCTACTCAAAGCCCACCCCCCATCAGTGCATGCCGGTTGATAGTCCTATACCCCCCACCCTAACCTTCCCTTATATTGTAAAGCGATTTTGAGTCCTTGAAAAACCCTATAAAATATAATGTATTATTATTATACTGACAGGTATCAGATCTTGCTGTGTAAAATAATCTTCCTGAGAGGTGTCACTTGTGATGTCGTCTGTTTGGTCCTACAGTGAATGTATTCCTGACAGCCACAGGTGATAAGAATCAAAGGTTCCCAAAGGATTCCATAGAAAATGCATGAGAGTAATTTTTGACCCGCTTATGGAAGCTTGGGGTAGTAATACAAAAACTACAATTTCTTAAAATGTAAATTTAAAATGTGAATGGCATGATATCCAAAACATGTTTTTTGAGGAATAGCTGGAATATGAAATGATAAAAAAATGTAATTACAAAGATACTTCAAGAAAACCACCTCACCGGGTCCAAAAAGACCCACTTATGCATCTAAGGGTTAAAAGAATAAAGATATTTTTGTCCATCTAAACGATTGACCTCTTTCTTTTACAATTTTGGAATCAAAACGGGGAATCGATGTGAACCGGAATCGATACATTTCAGAAGATACCCAGTGTTTCCCCTAGGTTTACTGCCTTGGCAGGGTGCTGCTCGGGTAACACCCAAAACAAAAACAAAAAATATTTTAGGGGAAACACTGATACCCATCCCTACATGAGACCAATGACTAAGACCAATGATCTAAACATTCTGACTTTCTTCTCAAAATCCTGACCTTTTCTGGAAATCTATCAAATTTCTAACTTATTTCTGGAAATCTCATGATTACTTTTTCTCCAAATTCTGACTTTTTCAGAATATCTCTAAATGCTGGCTTTTCCAGAAAACCTCAGAATGTTCTTAAAATCAAAATATTCTGACTTAAACACATTTTGTCAAAATCCTGACTTTTTTTCTCAAAATTCGGACTTTTTCAGAAAATTTAAGAATTCAGACTTTTTCCTGCAAATCACATAATTAGTTTTTTCTCCAAATTCTGACTTTTTCCCAAATTGCTGACTTCTTCTAAAATTATGAAATTTTGCAGAAAATCTCTAAATTCTGGCCTTTTCAGAAAACCTCAAGAACAAACTACCAGTCCATAGTGAATTCCACTGCACTCACAACATCCCAGACAAGGTAGCGAGATCGCCGGGATCTGGACTAAAAAGAACAACCTTCATTTCTCAAGAACGGGGAGCAGTGGCGGTTCTACGGGGTGGCACGGCATGGCAGCTGCCACCTCAGAAAATTGAGTAAATTGCACAGACAGCAGTTAGTCAGATTGATTTCAGGAGCCACTTGCCTGGAAATACCGAAGACTAGAAACGGTTTTGAAAACTTTTGTCAGGTAGTGATCGTCTTCTCAATAGAACATCTTTGATAATGTCTTCTGACCAATCAGAATCAAGATAACGGCGTGGTGTTGTTGCAGGAAGTCCCGACGGAGAATACTTTTGCTGTAATACATCTCTATACGTCGATACAACATTACGTGTTGATAGAAATCAACACTTAATGAAATAAGACCCCACGGTTTGATGATTGATAGGTGTGTGGGCTGTCTTTCATGTTGACACACAGAACAATGGGGGCTATCCACCCTTATCCACAATGTAAAGTAACTCACAGCCTCTTCCTCTTCTCTCTGTGAGGAGCAGCAGGTTCAGCTTTCAGAACAAAGTAACAAAAAACTAAAATGGCATTCATTTTTTAAATATGTCGTGTAGTAATAGATGTATTTATTGTTCTTCTCCAGAGAGTACCAGAATGTGTATTTTATGTTAGTATTTCAAAACATCTCGTGGGGGAGAATCCCCCCAGACCCCCTGCAGGGGTTGGGTTTTCAGCATGTCAACTCTTTCACCTGTGGGGAAATTGCAGGATTGGCTCCAGGTCGCCCTTTTTATTTATTACAAGACAAATGTGCCTTTTTATTTCATACAGTTCCATTTGGATTGAGACAGGGAAATAATCTAAACCTCACGCGTGGCGTTTCACTGTCAAGGGGAGCGTGTATGTAATTACATTGCAAATACTGACTTGAGCCCCACCACTGTATGGGTTAGCCCTACCATAGATTACCCAACACAAATGCTCTGGCCCCGCCACTGTTTGCGGTCTACAATGACAGAGAAGAGCCTGTCAAGTTTGGCTGTACTCAGCATTGAATCAAAACGCACCATAGCTTTAAATCTTAATCAGCTTGTGAGGCGTTTTGCTGAACAAGATGGTAATCGCCACATTCAGCTGTAATAGGCATGCCAACTTGATGCTCTGCTCACGGATGAGTCGATGAGCATAATAAACTGTTAAGATGATGACCTTACGTGTGTAAATATATTTTTCTTCTTTGTGGGGTTCTGCCTCCAAAAACTATTTCAAGTCCTGAGAAAGTCAAATCAGACGGTGTGTAAAACTTCACTGCCCAGCCAAAAAAAAGTAACCACTTTGATGTAACTAGGCCAGCAGGTAAGGACTCTCCACTGGATCATAACTGCAGCGATGTCTATGTTTTAGCTGAATACACGTTTTTCAACCCTAACTGATGCAGTTAGTCACTTCTTCAATGTTTGTTCTTTCTGATGTAAAGTCAAGGTTGTAACTGTTTGCAGTAAAGTTGTGGGGCGCTGAACTGTTCTTTTGATTCTTTTGATTTATGATAGTAATTACTTGCCTTTCAAATTTGAAGGAGGGTGAGCAAGCATCTTGAGGAACATTCATCATGAACTCCAAAAAATATAGTTTATTTAATAATAACACTGAATATGTGAATCATAACAGTGATTGACAGCTGATAGGAATAATATGATTGTTAATATTATCATATTCATTCAGACAAACATCGATGAGACAGTTAATTAATGTACTTATTGCAGCAGTCTTCATAGATTGGTACCACTGCTGGTCTAAGAGTGAGACAAACTCATTAATTAATAACTTATATATTTATATGTAAGGCTTTACTGATGTGCCACAATAATGTCACCTAATGTTATTGAGTTAAAATATCAATATTGTGGCTTTCCAAGTTAACATTGTTGATATGACTCCGAGTAAATCAGCATATACTTCTACCAGGGAATGCCACCCCTGAAATTCTCCTGCCACCCCATGAATATTTGTCTAGACCTGGGCCATGGCAATCAACATCACAAAGACAAAAACAATGATATTTAAAAAAAGATCCAGATGTCAGGTAAACAACGCTGACTTTACAATTGGGACACAGACAATAGAAAATTGCTCAGAATATAATTATTTAGGCCTGAAAATAAGTTCCACTGGAAGTTTTAATCAAGCTGTGAATGAACTGAGAGAGAAAGCACGCAGGGCGTTTTATGCAATAAAAACTCAAATCCACATTCAAATTCCAATTTGGCTTAAATGACTTCAATCAGTAATACAACCCATCCTACTCGATGGAAGCGAAGTGTGGGGCCCACAAACAAACCAAACATTTGACAAATGGGAAAATCATCCAATTGAAAATGCTCACAATGAGTTTTGAAAACGCATCCTCCAGGTTCACAGGAGAACAACTAACAACGCCTGCAGAGCGGAATTAGGCACATTTCCATTATTAATAAAAATCCAGAAACGATCAATTAAATATTGGCTACATCTAAAAGAAAGTGACCCCCACTCCTACCACCACAAAGCCCTGCAGCACCAAGAGATGAACAAGGGAAAGAGTGAGTGCTCACAGCCCGGCCATAGAAACAGGCAGGTACAGAGAGAGAGACAGACAGAGAAAGAGGAGAGAGAGAGAGAGAGAGATTTGATTTTTCAAACCACTTTTATTCACAAAGCAAATAACCAAACAGACACATTGACACACATTGTCAGTTCAGACAACGACTGAAAATAAGATCCTCATTCTCCACAGAACACAAAGCATTTTTAACCACATGGCCTCAAATTCTCCCACATTTTTTGTTAAGCAAAAGTAACCGTAGTCCGCTTTCAGTCTTGCTTTAACCATCCGCTTGAAAATCGAAACTGCATCGGTATCCAATGATTCCGCAACTTTATTCCTCCTGCTGAGGTAGATGGCCGTTTTAGCCTGCCCCAACAACACATTCAAAAGCTGACTTTTGCACTTTTGCTTCTGGCTGTACCTACAACCCAAAATGAACATTGTCTTCGAAAAAACCACATTAAAGAAAATCAACATCTGAGTGAGTAACTGAAAAAGACAAAGGAGTCGACCACATTCCGTAAAACAATGAAAAATGGTTTCCCTCTGTTCACAGAAAGGACAGGCGTCAGACACCGTAGGGTTGATCACTGAAAGAAACGCATTAACAGCTGCCGCAGCGTGGAGAGCCCTCCACTGGAGGTCCCCACCCCTCTTAGTCAGCCTGTAGAGCGCTCAGGTGGGCTCTCCACCGGGTGTCCACTCGCTCCTGGAGTCTGCTCTGATTCAGCACCTTTGTCACCAAATAATCAAATGTTTTGTTGGACATGGTGCTAAACTTAAAATCAGTAAAATTGTCCAACTTTAACCAAAAACCCTCACAACTGAGATCAGGAAAACATTTCTTCTCTGGAAAAGAGTCATTGTCATTTGGAGACTTCAGTCCGTTACAGTGAGCAGCGATCAGCGCCAGCTCTTACTGGCTGAGCTGCTGTTTCCAGCTCTGCAGCAGGAGGCTGACCACCCGGACTGACCTGAGGCTCAGACGTGAGGCCAGGCCTGCAGCGTTGTCCAGACGGGGGCCACACATCTCCACCACCTGGCCCAGCGTGAGGATCCTCTCCTCACAGAGTCTCTGTTGTAGAGAAGGCCCTACTCCACACACAAACCGAGATCCACGGACCACCGGCTCTCTGAGGAGCCAGAACAGTGAGCCACATTACTCTGGTATCTCTTTTCTGAGTAGTCCCCACACCTTGAAGAGACCTCCATAGAAACCCGAGAGATTGTTCAGGCGTAATCCTTTCAGGTCCATTAGGAACAGCAACTCAGCCAGACCACCACAGCGCTCCAATAAGGCCCGAGCTACGGGTCTCCAGACCAGGTCAGCAGGTCCAGTCAGGAACCTCTGGACGAACCGGAGCCTGAAGGCCGCCCCTCTGCTTGCCAGGTGAACCAGGCCATGTCCCCCCTCCTCCTTTGGCAGGAACAGGACTCTCTGAGGGACCCAGTGCATGCGGTCCCAGAAGAAGTCCACCATGAGAGCCTGCACCCTGGACAGCAGGTTTACGGGTGGGTCGGTGCATGCCAGCCGGTGAGCCAGCATGGAGGAAACAAGGTTGTTTAAAACAAGGATACGCCCTTTAAAAGAAAGTTTGGGAAGGATCCACTTCCTTAACCGGCCTTCCACTTTCTCTATAACCCGTCCCAGTTCTTCAAACAAAACGTGTCATCACCAAGATAAATACCCATGTACTTTAACCCTGCCCTTTTCCAACCAAGGCCCCCAGGTAACAACAAGCTGTCAATACTGCCCTCTCCTCCTGCTAAGGCCTCACTTTTCCCCCAGTTGACTCGAGCAGATGAGATTTTGCAAAAATTGCTCACAGTTTCAGTTAAAACATTGATGTCATCTTGTTTTTTAACAAAGACCATTATGTCATCTGCATACGCAGACAATTTAAAAACATCCCTACAGCCAGGAAAAGAGAAACCCTGTAACTTTGACCCGGTGTAAAAAGGGCTCTATGGCCAGGGAGTAGAGCATCCCGGACAAAGAGCAGCCCTGTCGGACTCCTCTCTGAGCTTCAAAAGGAGCACACAAACTACCGTTTATCTTCAGTACACTCTCAATGTCCCTGTACAAGACCTGGATCTTGGCTCTGAGACCAGAGCTGAACCCAGAAGCTTCCAGCGTCTGCCACAAGTACTGGTGTTCAACTCGGTCAAAAGCCTTTTCTTGGTCTAGAGAAATCAGACCAAGCTCACAGCCCAATGAACCGGAGAGGTCCAGAACATCTCGAATTAGAGTCACGTTGTCAGCTTGTAGTCGGTACAGAGTAGAGACACAGGACGCCAGTTCTTAATCTCCTGCAGGTCTCCCTTCTTAGGGAGGAGAGTGAGCACAGCTCTCCTGCAACTCAGAGGCAACCTCCCGTTACTTAGACTGTCTCTGAGCACACTCAGCAGGTCGTCACCTATAACTGGCCAGAGAGCCTTATAGAAGTCTGCAGGCAGGCCGTCTATGCCAGGAGCCTTCCCACTCTGCATGCTCTGCAGGGCCTCCTGCAGCTCCTGGGCAGAGAGCTCCGCCTCCAGCTCAGCATGGTCCTCCTCAGGGAGGTTAGGAAGGCCCTCATAGAACGATTGTGCCACCTCTGGCTTCCAGTCATGTGATCATTTCTTAGTATTTGATCCTTCAACTTCACGATATTTTTCAAGCAGTATCACGATAGACGATATTTATCACGATATTTTTTCATGTTGGTTATTATGGTTATTTTTCAAGTTACTTAACAGTACAACCACCTACAAGGTGACAGAAACTAAAATAAAAAGGAGTAACAGACCAAAATACCATCAAGCTGGTTTTGATTCTGCAATGAATCCCTGAATGAACAATTCAACAGGAATGTTGATATGGCTTCCTCAGTGTTCAAGTAGGTAGGCCTACACCCTACACCAGTGGTTCTCAAACTTTTTTCAATAATGTACCCCCTTTGAAAAAAAATGCAGCTACGTACCCCCTGATCAGCGCAAAAACTATTTGTAAAGGAAAAAATGCCTATATAAAGAGGTACAGCACAGCGCTGCACCATCAGTGTCTGATTGATTAAAACAACAACATTGTTTGTAACTGAGAAACACTTAAATGTTACATTTCAAATGTTTACAATCCATCACTAAATTAATGGCAAACCAATTTTAACATCATGCAATAACACTAAGACGACATTAGTTGCATTGAACTGATCTTTTTAATAAGTTGTACTTACAATGTAGTGAAACATGGGCTCGTGCTTCACTGAGGATCTTTGTCATTCTGACAGGGAGGCAAACTGCAGTTATTACACTTCACGTTTTGAAATATGTGTAACTCTGTTCATATAAAACCCACACTGCTCAAACTTCCTTACATTTCCTAAAATTGGTATATTTATTTATTTTGGGGCGTGGGGAATGGAGAAAAAAATACACTGAACAAAAATATAAACGCAACACTTTTGTTTTTGCTCCCATTTTTCATGAGATGAACTCTAAGATCTAAAACATTTTCTATATACACAAAATAACCATTTCTCTCAAATATTGTTCACAAATCTGAAAAAAATCTGTGATAGTGAGCACTTCTCCTTTGCCGAGATAATCCATCCCACCTCACAGGTGTGGCATATCAAGATGCTGATTAGACAGCATGATTATTGCACAGGTGTGCCTTAGGCTGGCCACAATAAAAGGCCACTCTGAAACGTGCATTTTTGCTTTATTGGGGGGGTCTGGGGGGGTCCGAAAACCAGTCAGTGTCTGGTGTGAGGGGTAGGGTTAGGGTAATGTTGTGAATAATTGTGGTGGTGGGGTTATGGTATGGGCAGGCGTATGTTATGGACGACGAACACAGGTGCATTTTATTGATGGCATTGTGAATGCACAGAGATACCGTGACGAGATCCTGAGGCCCATTGTTGTGCCATTCATCCACGACCATCACCTCATGTTGCAGCATGATAATGCACGGCCCCATGTTGCAAGGATCTGTACACAATTCCTGGAGGCTGAAAACATCCCAGTTCTTGCATGGCCAGCATACTCACCGGACATGTCACCCATTGAGCATGTTTGAGATGCTCTGGATCGGCGTATACGACAGCGTATTCCAGTTCCTGCCAATATCCAGCAATTTGGCACAGCCATTGAAGAGGAGTGGACCAACATTCCACAGGCCACAATCAACAACCTGATCAACTCTATGCCAAGGAGATGTGTGGCACTGCGTGAGGCAAATGGTGGTCACACCAGATACTGACTGGTTTTCGGACCCCCCCAGACCCCCCCAATAAAGCAAGACTGCACGTTTCAGAGTGGCCTTTTATTGTGGCCAGCCTAAGGCACACCTGTGCAATAATCATGCAGTCTAATCAGCATCTTGATATGCCACACCTGTGAGGTGGGATGGATTATCTCGGCAAAGGAGAAGTGCTCACTATCACAGATCTTTTCAGATTTGTGAACAATATTTGAGAGAAATGGTTATTTTGTGTTTATAGAAAATGTTTTAGATCTTTGAGTTCCTCTCATGAAAAATGGGAGCAAAAACAAAAGTGTTGCGTTTATATTTTTGTTCAGTGTATATGAGCATTTTTTGAGCATGGGATTTTGACCCCTCATATAAACGTATGCATAATGCTGCGCTATACTTTGCGGCCACGCGCCGTTGCCAAGCAACGCTTATTGTTTAGGTGTCCTTTGATAAGCAGGCAGTCATATAATTAACTAGGACTAGCTAGATCTGATGGATTTGGACATAAACGCGAGTGAAGTCTAACCGGACGCGAGAGAGAGATCAGAGATCAGATCAGCTGCTGCTGACAGAGAACAATTCAACAGGAATGTTGATATGGCTTCCTCAGTGTTCAAGTAGGTAGGCCTACACCCTACAACAAACATTAACACTGGTTTCTTCACCAAGTAAAGTGCACTCTCTTGCTAAATAAAATATTCAAGGCACAGTTTCTCAGTATAAAAATGCACTTTGTGTTTTAGGTAGCACTAGCAGTGATGTAACAATACACATGAAAAGGAAAGTAAAACATAAAACATCAATGAGGAAAAGTCAGTGCCAAACAATTAAAATGTAAACTTTAGACTTGAAGTGCAATCAAAGACTTTAGCATAACTGAACATCTGTTTCAAAAGGGAAAAACAATATAAATACCTTATTGATAAAATAAAATATAAACCAACAGAATCAACCAAGACAATAAATGAAGTGCAATACTGTCTGACAGCTTCAAATCAAATCAAATAAAATTGTATTTGTAGAGCACATTTAAAAACGATTTTGATCGAGCCAAAGTGCTGTACATGTAATTTAAACACATAAAAAAAACACATAACATCACAATAAAAGACAATAAATCAAAACAGATAAAGCAACACATGGAACAGTCAGGAGTCGTGACCCCACTCTAACTAGAAGGCCAGAGAGAAGTAGTGTGTCTTCAGTGTGGATTTAAAAGCCCCTAGGGTCTGGGCCGACCTCACATGGAGGGGAAGAGTGTTCCAGAGCCTCGGGCCAGCTGCTGCGAAGGCTCGGTGCCCTCGGGTTTTGAGCCTGGTCTTAGGTACTACCAGCAGCAGCTGGTCAGCAGACCTTAAGGCTCTGCCTGGGGTGTAGCGCTGGAGGAGTTCAGCTATATAGGCCGGAGCCAACCCATTTAGTGCTTTAAAAACAAATAAAAGGATTTTAAAATCAATTCTGAACCGGACTGGAAGCCAGTGTAGTGAGGCCAGAATTGGGGTGATGTGGTCACGCCTTTTGTGGCCAGTCAGGAGACGTGCAGCTGCATTTTGGAATAGCTGCAGGCGTTTAATTGATGCCTGGTCCATACCCACATACAGAGCGTTACAATAGTCCAGTCTTGAGGTCACAAAGGCGTTAATAACCCTTTCCAGGTCTTTAAAAGATAAATACGACTTGGTTTTGGCCAATAGTCTTATTTTAAAAAAGCAGGATTTTACTACGGTGCTGACCTGCTTGTCGAATTTAAAAGTGCTATTGAGGGTCACTCCAAGGTTCATGACAGAGGTGAGGATGTTTTTACTTAGGGAGCCCAGAATATCAACCGGAGAGGCTGGAGGTTGGGGTCCAAAAAAGATTACCTCGGTCTTACTCTCATTGAGGTTGAGTTAGTTTTTGCTCAGCCAGGATTTTATCTCTGTTAAGCAGTCCATCAACTGCTGTAGTGAGTTGACATTTGCTTTGAGAGGCAGATAGATCTGTACATCGTCCGCGTAGCAGTGGAAAGTAATATTGTGTTTCGTAAGAATTGAACCTAGGGGCAGTATGTACAGTAAAAAAGAGGATGGGGCCCAGAATTGAGCCTTGGGGGACCCCACAGTTAGAGGGGCTTTGGCAGAGGAGAAGGCACCCAACTGCACTGAGAAGCTACGGTCCGTCAGGTAAGACCTGAACCATGCAAGGGCAGAGCCTGTGATGCCTGCGGACTGTTCAAGCCGTGACAAAGTGTCCACAGTGTCAAAGGCAGCTGTCAGGTCTAACAGCACCAAGACAGCTGGGCTACCTGAGTCGGTGGCTAGGAGCAGATCATTAAAAACTCTTAAAAGGGCTGTTTCAGTGCTGTGCATGGGTTTGAAGCCAGACTGAAATGTTTCATGGATACCATGCATGGTTAAAAACGACTGCAGCTGGACATAGACTACTTGCTCCAGGGCTTTAGATAAAAAAGGTAGCTGGGAAATGGGCCTAAAATTTGCGAGAATGGAGGGGTCAAGATTTTTCTTTTTAAGTAGTGGCTTAACCACAGCATGTTTGCAGCTGGGACACATCCTGAGCTAAGAGACGTGTTTATAAGTAATAAAATACTTGCTCCAACTGAATCGAAAACGTCTCTGAGAAGGCGAGAGGGAATGCTGTCTGAGGTGCAGTTTGTCAGCCGCAGGTGCATGACTACATCCGAGAGAGAAGAGAGGGATACAGGCTCAAAGTGGTCGAGGACAGCAGAGCACAGAAAAGGAGCAGAATCTGGGGTAGCACTAGTGTGGGCTAGCCTAAGAGCAGATACTTTTTCAATAAAACATTTAAGAAATGTATCGCAGAGAGTAGTCGATGGCACAATTGGAGAAACATCACAAGGATTAATGATCGAGTTAAGTACATTAAAAAGAACCTGAGGTTTATGGCTGTTTTTGGAGATTAACAGAGAAATGTGCTGTGTTTTAGCTGCTTTGACTGCCGTCTGATAATCGGAAAGGCAAGCACGAAGGATTTCTAAGGAGACATGAAGTTTGTCCTTTTTCCATTTTCTCTCTGCACGCCTGCAAGCGCGTCTAAGAGCACGAGTACAGTCATTGAGCCATGGCTGTGAGAGAGCTTTGGTACGTCTAAGCGTAAAAGGAGCAACAGAATCGAGTATTTGGGTACATGTCGAGTCAAACATGGAGATAAGCTCATCAGCACTAAAAGCACAGTTCATCTCTAATTTACAGATCAGAGAAGCATTAAAAACATCAGAAAACTGTGAGGCAGTCAAGGGGTTAATCGAACGCAGACGGCGCGCAGGGGCACGTGACTCGACTCCTGCGGAGGGGATCGAGGTTGTAAACGGAACCGGTAAATGGTCTGAGATACGCGTTGCTGCACAGATTTCATCCACAGAGACAGACAGTCCAAACGATAATACTAGATCTAAGGTGTGTCCTTTTTCGTGTGTTGGGCCAGCCACGGACTGAACGAGACCAAAAGAATCAAGGAGATTTAAAAAGTCCCTAACCAGAGGTTTTGACTCGCAACACACATGAACATTGAAGTCTCCGCAGATCAAAATACGATCATATTTCACCATGATCCCGGACAGAAAGTCACAAAAGTCATTTATGAAATCCTTATTGCATTTTGGCGGACGATACACGACTGCGCAGAGTATAGGTGAGATCGGGTTCAGTTCAAAAAGCTGCAACTCAAAGCTAGCATAGCTAGTTACAGGGTGAAGCAATCGGCATTGGAGGCTAGCTCTATACACTGATGCTATGCCCCCACCATGGCCGGTGGTACGGGGGGACCTGAAGAAAGTACAGTCAGGAGGAAGAAGTTCAGAGAACGATGTATACTCGCCAGCGTGGACCCAGGTCTCCGTCAGAAACATAAAATCCAGTTCACGAGAGGTGAAGAAGTCATTTAGCAGGAACGTTTTGTTTGCTATCGACCTAGCATTTAGCAAAGCCATGCTAAGTTGTCGCTCCGGGCTGGCAGAAGGAGTAGCTCGTGTCAGCTGACGAAGATTTGCGTGTTGGACACTGCGCGGGCCGGGAGCAGTCAGTCGGGCAGGAGGGGCTGGCAGCGGGCCTAGCAGAGGCCGCAGCTCCGGAAGAATACGGCGAATCCATCGATCCCTCACATGGCGTGCAGCGGGAGGGCCGTGACATCCGAGGCGTGAAGAGACCAATGCACCAGCACGCTTTCCCCGGCGTCTAAAGCGCTTTCGGTGAGGCAGCCGGCGCAGGTAGGAGGGAATGTCCCACAGTAGAGGGGGGGGGGACACACACGATGTATGGTTGTCAGATGTGAGTTTGGGCAGCAGTATCAACTCCAATGAGGGTCTGAGGTGGAGGAGAGCTTGGCGATCATAGATGAGCAGAGCAGAGACATTCTGACAAACATAGAACAAAAACAGGATAGCTAACCCTAAGCTCAGGGAGCGGCGAGCCGACACAGGCGCCATCTTCCCACACACTGGTCACCAGCTTGGTTTTTACTAACCGTTATCAGTATGTTGTTACTTCGGCATCATTTTGAAACATGTATTACAATGAAATCACGGTAAAATAGGTTAATTGTGTCGTAGTTGGTTTCCACCACAGTATTTACATGGATATAAGCCCCGCCCCCTCTCCAGCACATCCTGTTTGAATGACAGGAGTAAACACAGCTGACAGCCGCAGTGAAACTCCAGCGGTTAGGGTGAGAATATTCGCATTGCGTCAGTTGTGAACGCAGCATAACGCAGTTCAGAAAACCACTGTTCTGGCGCTTTTAAAGCAACTTCGAGATGTTAACAGTATCAAGGGCACGCAGGCCACGGTGGCCGTAGGACGTACAATTATTTTTGGGGCATCACGGCCAGGCCGGCCGCCGTGAAAATCCTACCCTGGTGCACTATCACGATAGATATGATATCTCTGAAAAAGCATATCGTGGAGACCTAATATCGTCTCGACGATATATATCGTCATATCGCCCACCCCTAGTGCATCTTCATCATCTAGCATGCCAAGAGACTTTGTCTAACCCCTCGATTCTACCGAGTCAGTCTGCGTTACGGCTGCTTTACGGCGTCCGCTAGGATCGCGGCCACTCTAGTCAATGGGTGCTATTCCACCAGATGCACTGCGTTACGGCTCAGAAGCATCCCAGAAGAGTCTCTGCGCTGGGCTCCGCTAAAAATAGGATGCAAGTCTATTTTCGATGCGACGCGAGGCGTTGCAGAGGCGCTGAGCAGGAAGTGGACCCTTCAGAGCATCCAGTCAATCCAAAAATAAACTAATTTTGCAGACCCTATCCCTCCGTAGTCTTTCAAGTAGGAGGAGAAATGCCAGCGTTCTCCTCCGGTTTACAGGCACTGTGTAAATTATTTATAGAATAATTATGATGAATGCATTTGTTTACCACCAAAATAAAGCAACACATCTTTGAGTCATGTCTAAACCACGGCCCTCCCTCAACCAATCATAAGTGTACGGGCAACGCTCTGTGTAATATAATGTATTGACGCACGAGGTTCGAGGCTTTTTTACGGAAATAGTGATTACAGATTACAGCTTTAAAAGACGAAGCAGGAGACACGGGAAGAAAAGGTCATTACACGGTTAAGAACACACAGGACTAAACCAGACACTCACAGAATTGGCATGCACCCCACTGGACTCTGCGGATTGCAATAAACCAGAAACCGTCAAACAGACAGTCTTAATTAGGGTTGGGTATCGAGCACCGGTTCCGGTTCGGACCCAACATTTAGATTCCAACGGCATCATTTAGAAATGTGAATTTCGGTTCCGCTTTTCGATGCCTGAGGAAATGTTTCTCGCCGCTCTCCGTAGCCGACTGTATGACTGCGGCGGGGCGGGAAATGTAGCGTTGTACCTACACTTCCTACAGTGTAACCTGAGATCAGGGCCGGCCCGTCGCACTGGCGTTATAGATGTTCGCCTAGGGCGCCACATCTGGGAGGCGCTGCGCTGACAGCTCTGGGAGGGAAAACAAATGTTTTGACCGTTGGTGCTCATCCTAATTTTCGGCCTTGATGTAACAACATTCATAATTAAGTAAATGTAACACCCTTTTCACCCCGGTTACACGTTTCATTCGCCCTGTACGATGGGCGCTGTAAGTGATGAAAATGGGGGATGTTGGCTTATCTGGTGCCCGCAGCTCACAGCCAAAGTGCGAGTGAGCGAGTGAGAGAGCGAGAGAGAAAGGGAGGGTGCACTGGAACCGGCGCTGTTGTTATTAGCATCTGGTGCTAGCTGCACTAACGGAAGAAGAAGATGTTTCTACAATGATGTGGAGGGAGAGTCCTCTCCAGTCAGACTGAGGCTGATAACTACAGCTCAGTGAGGTAAAGGACTCTGAGGGTTTAGATCGTTCACTTTAGTCTAAGTTCAAACGGTTTGATCACAATTTCTGTAAACACATATTTCCAAGGCACTCCTTTATAATTATTGGGATAAAACAGGTTTGAAATCATTCCAATGTAAACTATAGGACAGTAAACCAGACATATAGTTTTAAACTGGAGATAAAAAAATATGCATAAATAAAATAGCAAAATAAGATATGAATGAACAACAAAAATAAAATACGTTACATGTATTTGTTATTGGCTATGGGTTATTGGTTATGTTCACATACTTATTTAATTATTAAAATGTAAACCGATCTTTTTCATATGGGTGTTTAGAGTTGTACCCCCTAGATCTAGTCTCTAGTCATTCTGCTTAAAGTGCACCAGATTGATGCATTTTGCTTTAAAATGTTCAAACATTTCTTCCTGGTAGGCCTGAGAGGCAGATATGCTTGTTTTTCTCAACAAGAACGTAATCATTTTTTTTACCCTGCCCCTCAAAGAATCGGAATTGAGAACCGTTAAGAACCGGAATCAGAGAGAACGGAGAATCAGAATCGTGGAAATTCAAACGATACCCAACCCTAGTCTTAATAGACTGCCACAAGTACGAAAATTAGAGGAGAGTGCTAGCTACTAAGTTAGCTAACGGAAAACTCAGCCTTACTGTGTGGAATCTGCTGGGGACATCAGAGGAAGTCTTTAAACTGCTGAAAACATTCTTAAAAACAACTGGAATTAGAGAAAGAATTTAGGATTATTTTAATTTTCCTGCCAATCTACTGCTCCACACTCCTGTCCAGTAGGTGGCGGTAACGCACCCATGTGTTGGTTGCCAACCGAAGAAGAACAATAAAGAGAGAGTTAGTAAAGAGGGAACAGACCTGCTCTGTGGATCTGAAGCTGAGGCTGTAAAACAGCGTCCAGTAGTTTCCGGTGTCTCTCGTTCTCCTGTTTTGAACGAGACAGTTCCTCCTCGTACTCTGATATCGTTCTTTCAAACAGAACAAAGATGTCTTCAGCAGCCGCAGTGAGTCGCTGCTTCACCAACGAGAGCAGCACAACACTCATGTTTACTAAATCACCACTTCCCGTTTCTCTCACTCTGTGTTGCTAGCGTGTTACCAGCTAGCATGCTAAGCTAGCATGCTAAGCTAGCTTCTAGAGTCCGAGGTAAAGGCTTCAGAAGAAAGAGCACAGAGTCAGAGGTTCATCCAGACACACAGACGATGGATGGATCAGCTGCTCACACACACTTCCTCAGGAACACCGAGAGAGAACCATGGATGTAGAGAGAGAACCCACGAGACACGATCTGGTTCTTTCCGTTAGAACGAGCGGGACCATCACTTCCGGTGCAGAGGACTTCAACATAAAAGCGGCTATGATTTCCCCGTAGACAATTCCTAAACCTTTAAGATACACAGACATGGAGCTGCGGAGAGAACCTGGTTTATTTATCCTGAAACACCTTTATTTATATTCTTAGTATTTCCCTTCTTCCTATAAGTCACATTTGTAAGAAGAGTGAAAACCATGGGTATTATTGTGAAGGCCAGCGCCGGAAGTTGTGTTTCAGGGTCTCCGTTAGCATATTAGCATGTTAGCCGGGGGTAAACCATGGATGTATAATAAGAACTGGATACAGCGTGGGAGGCGGGGCCTCATTCATTCCTATGAGAGCTGCTCATTAGCGCATGATGATAAAATGGCCCAACTTTTGAGAGAGTGAAACGTCACAGATTACCCAGCATGCCTGAGAAGTACCCGTATGTGCGCTCATAGCGCATGCGCAACTTTAACCATGTCCCCAAAATGCTCGTTCACATCAAGCACGTCAATTTGCGTACACGTAACAGCACCGCGCGTTCATGACAGCATGGCACTGGATTGTTATATGATGGAGTTTGATATTAACGAGGCGGCCGCGGCAGCTAGCAGCTAGCTAGTAATTATGCTAATGCACACATCAATGGTTATTTACTTTTATATTACGCTGACATCAGGATCTAGTGATATCCAAGCAGCAGAGCTGAATGTAGCATGATACTTGTGTGGGTTGTACATGAAACCACTTGGTAATATATAAATAAATATATGTATTTTGAATTATGATCAATTGTGATTTAAAACTTTATCTAAAAAGTAAAGCTGATGATGGATCACTGTGGTGGAGTGAAAATAACAATAGCCTATTTCTCTTTGAAATGTGATGGAGTAAAAGGATAGTAACTGTGATTATTCATGTTAAGTACCCCACAAGTAACTAAAACGTATAATACTTGAAGGAAAGGTAAAATGTTTCCATATACCAATATCAGAGTACAACACCCCTTGTTGTTAAATACCAACCATATATATGCCACTAAAACTGTGTAATATAGCTGGCTGCTAAATCCTCCAAACTGTTACAGGATGTGTATTTTGTAAAATGTGTAACTTTTTTTATTATAATTTCTTGTTTTTAATCTTTAATACTTTTTTTTATACATACTTTAATTAACATTAGGCTGTCTTAGGCTCTTTTCTGCTGTAACAATGTAAATGTATTCTGATTCTGATATAATTGATATGTTTTTGTCTCAGTTTGTTTCCCTATATTGAGACACTTGTTTTGTTTAAGATTATTTCTCCTTTTTTTACAGACATCCCAAACCATAGTGGAATGCTGTTGTAAAGGATTGCATTGATCCGTGCATCAATACCTTCACCCAGCTTTGAGGCCTCCAATGAATGAAATCATCTTGTGGCTGGGAAAAATATGAACAAATACATCTCACAAAGAGTGACTTTCTGGTGTAATCATTATAATGTCAAAGACAAGCACTTTCAGTAACAATATATAAAATCATTCAGCAGCAGAGGTTGGGGTGGAAACAGCATTTCTAACTAAGATGATTACAATATTACAAGTTAAACATCAAGATGAACATACTATTATTAATTTAAAAAGTACATGGGAAACTTAAATATCCTGCAATAGGAATAAATGTGCCAAAATATTTCTACCATAAACATAAACTGAGGGCTTTCTTCCTGAGCCGCTGGGAGTAAAGGTCCTCCATGGATGGCAGCTCCGTCCTGGTGATGTGCTGTGCAGTTTTCACCACCCTCTGTAAAGCCTTACGATTAAGGGCGGTGCAGCCGTGTCCGTGATGGACCCCGAGGAACCTGAAGCTGCTGACTCTCTCCACCGTAGTCCCATTGATGGTGATGGGGGCGTGTCCCTCTCTTTGCTGCTTCCTGCAATCCACAATCAGCTCCTTGGTTTAGCTTACGTTGAGATGGAGGTTGTTATCCTGGCACCAAGATGTCAGGTTTTCGACCTCCTCTCTGTACGCCGTCTCGTCGCCGTCTGTGATCTGGCCGATGGCGGTCGTGTCGTCAGCACGTAGGCCCGTACCAGTGTCTTGAAGTGGCTGCGCTTCCTCCTGGGCCACATCCAAAATTGAGAAGAAAGAGACCAGACACACCACAGCTGGGTGAGGCTGGGGAAGATGAGTGAGGGAAAGACAGAAACAAGACAGGGGGACTAAGATGAGTGAGGGAAAGAGAGAAACAAGACAGGGGGACTAAGATGAGTGAGGGAAAGAGAGAAACAAGACAGGGGGACTAAGATGAGTGAGGGAAAGAGAGAAACAAGACAGGGGGACTAAGATGAGTGAGGGAAAGAGAGAAACAAGACAGGGGGACTAAGATGAGTGAGGGAAAGACAGAAACAAGACAGGGGGACTAAGATGAGTGAGGGAAAGAGAGAAACAAGACAGGGGGACTAAGATGAGTGAGGGAAAGAGAGAAACAAGACAGGGGGACTAAGATGAGTGAGGGAAAGAGAGAAACAAAACAGGGGGACTAAGATGAGTGAGGGAAAGACAGAAACAAGACAGGGGGACTAAGATGAGTGAGGGAAAGAGAGAAACAAAACAGGGGGACTAAGATGAGTGAGGGAAAGACAGAAACAAGACAGGGGGACTAAGATGAGTGAGGGAAAGAGAGAAACAAGACAGGGGGACTAAGATGAGTGAGGGAAAGAGAGAAACAAGACAGGGGGACTAAGATGAGTGAGGGAAAGAGAGAAACAAGACAGGGGGACTAAGATGAGTAAGGGAAAGAGAGAAACAAGACAGGGGGACTAAGATGAGTGAGGGAAAGAGAGAAACAAGACAGGGGGACTAAGATGAGTGAGGGAAAGACAGAAACAAGACAGGGGGACTAAGATGAGTGAGGGAAAGAGAGAAACAAGACAGGGGGACTAAGATGAGTGAGGGAAAGAGAGAAACAAAACAGGGGGACTAAGATGAGTGAGGGAAAGAGAGAAACAAGACAGGGGGACTAAAGTTTAAGAGAGAGGAAGAACACAGAATGTGAGTGAACAGTTTAATTCAATTACACATTTAAAAAAAAATAGTGTGAGTAAGTGAAGACATCCTTACAAGGAGGACTGCCCTGTCAAATTTAAAAGTTATTTTTGTTAAATATACATATCCTGTTGAGGCTAGAATCCAAAATGCAGAACCACTTTAGATTGTAGCCTCAAGGGACTGTTTAAGGTTACTTAAAAACATATCATTTCCCAAATTGGTGAAATGAACTCCATCTCTTAGAAATATGCCAGGGCAGTCAAACTTAATGCAAAGATGCCTTACACTCTCTCCACCCAAACCACTAACAAATGTACCCATCTCTCTGTTCACCCACATTCTGGCCTTGTTCAGCTTTCCCGGATTGGCTTTCCTCCAGTGACATCTCTCATTGATAGAAGATAGAATTATCTTCATCTCTGAGAAGTTGTCACTGAGGGAAAGCAGGTCCTGCTTCATCGCTGTGACAAGCTCCACACCTTTGATGTTGCCAAGGTCGTTGCCGCCACAGTGTATGAGCAGGACATCCGGGACTGTTCTTCCTCTCAAGGACTGATAGAAAAAGGGAAGAAGGTTCCTCCACCTCAGACCACCCTTGCCAAACCACCACACACGGCAATTGAGACCCAGGTTGCTTCCCATGGTGTGTCTGGCTCTTTCTTCCCCACGTCGAACGTAGCTGCTCCCTATTATCCACACATTGGGACCTAGATAGAATAAAATATATTGAAAAAGGAAAAAAAAGTGGTTAGTGGTGATCATCTTTTAGAAAAAGGCGAGTTGTCATATTGTTTTACGAAGACTACACAAGTTTAATGTTTATATTATATTACATATAACTCTATAATTGTATATAGAATCATGATGAAACTTTATAAGGATTAAGATTATATATTAATATTACATTAATTAACTCATGACGATTGCATGCATTATTACGAAGCAGGATGTATTAAGTCACTGACTTTTTGTGATAAGGTCACAATCAACTGATTTCACTTATCAGATGTAAAAATAAGGTACATATGAAATTAAAGGGTATGCAATCAACGAATTACTGAAACAAAATGAATACAAATGCTTTTAAGAACTATACAGCACCTTGTCCAAGTATGGCGGGCTGCCCACTCTCCTTCAGGATCGGATGTTGATCCGACTATTTCTGCCATCTATAAATAAAGTACAAATGATTAGCTCTTCACGCCTCTTTAAAAATAATATGAGTTCTTGAAGATTCTGTATGCATCGTCGTTTACAATGGTAGGGACATTGCATTGGACATTTGTTGTGACAAAGATATGTCATTTTTAGTTTTTTCATCTCACATTTATAGATTTTAAATAATAAAAATATATAAAACTAATTATAAATTCAAAGTCTGGTTTCTAGAAAGTTAGCTAATGCATACAGAGTTAACATTGCAGAACTGCTGGCATGCATACATTTCTAGCATTTTGGTTAACTCTGAAAAGTATGGAAAACTAATGAGCAAACACCCAACATTAGCTTAGCCACAGTAGCGGTTGCTGTTGAGTAGTTTGGCTTATTTTACTATTTTATATGAGAACATGTTACATACATACAGACATTAAGGAGGCAGGTTACAAAATCAATATGTTTCCGTCTCTTACCTTTTGGAGCAAACTGTCAAAGTTGTTGATTTTAGTTGAAGTTAGCTTTGTCTTAGCCTCAGACAGTGAAGTGGCAGTGAACACTGAACGTGACCTGGTGTGAAGGGGGAGGGGCGCGGGGGATTTAGGTCAGACAGTGAAGTGGCAGTGAACACTGAACGTGACCTGGTGTGAAGGGGGAGGGGCGCGGGGGATTTAGGTCAGACAGTGAAGTGGCAGTGAACACTGAACGTGACCTGGTGTGAAGGGGGAGGGGCGCGGGGGATTTAGGTCAGACAGTGAAGTGGCAGTGAACACTGAACGTGACCTGGTGTGAAGGGGGAGGGGCGCGGGGGATTTAGGTCAGACAGTGAAGTGGCAGTGAACACTGAACGTGACCTGGTGTGAAGGGGGAGGGGCGCGGGGGATTTAGGTCAGACAGTGAAGTGGCAGTGAACACTGAACGTGACCTGGTGTGAAGGGGGAGGGGCGCGGGGGATTTAGGTCAGACAGTGAAGTGGCAGTGAACACTGAACGTGACCTGGTGTGAAGGGGGAGGGGCGCGGGGGATTTAGGTCAGACAGTGAAGTGGCAGTGAACACTGAACGTGACCTCGTGTGAAGGGGGAGGGGCGCGGGGGATTTAGGTCTGGGCTGCGCTAAACTCAGCCTTTCTTTCCAACATCTCCTGTGTCGGCAATCCAAATCTCTTTGTCTTCGCAGCAAGATATTATAAAATGCCTTCTTGTGTTATTTTAAGTAGGCTAATGCTAGCAAGCTGAATAATATGCTAACAAATTGCTTAACAATTGCTAATATGTGATTACCACTCTCTTCATACATCTATGGGTTAGATTTGAAAAATAATTATGAAAGAACAACATATAAGTAGTTGTTTTTGTGTTGAATAGTGTTTTGTAATACCTAGTTAACCCTCCTGTTAAATGTATTAAATATTCCTTGGTCAATGTGACATAGTGCATGTTTACCTTGTTTACCTCCCAACAGACCGTGTGTGTGTTTGTCTGTGTGTGTTTGTATGAGCTCTGTACGTGTTTTCTTCTCCTTATGTCTGTTGTAAGTAAACATATTTATTCTATATCTTCTTCTATATGTGGATTTGAAGGTATGTCACAGTCCTCTGTTTATTTATTGTTAAGAAACGCAACACATGGTTTTCAACAGTGGAACGATTTATGTGAATGTCAACAGCAACATCCCAAGCTTCTTTCTAGCCAATATTCATTATGCTGTACCTTCAACTGTAACTGACCAATTTGGTGTATTTTGTTTGCAAGTCTGTGTTCAACATACTACTTGGAGTACGCTTAACGCGGCACAAGTCTGTGTTCAACATACTACTTGGAGTACGCTTAACGCGGCACAAGTCTGTACTGAACATGGACACGCAAAACTCTCAACAAGTCATTTTTTTTTTTTCATATCTGATACCAAATCTTGCTGAAATATTGCCACTGGAGATGTATAGTGTATGTAGTGAAGGGTTTAGTTATTGTACATTTCAATTGTTATTTATGTTAAATGTATTCAATGTGTTCAATGTATTCAATGTATTCAATGTATTAAAATAACTACCCAAACATTGTATTTGTTAAATGTTCATTGTATATGTAAGTTATTTATATGTATGTAAGTGTTGTCTCGTGTGTATGTACTGTTTGTGATCGTTGTTGTGTCCTCACTCGTGGCCTGCACCTTGACGTGGTGAGTGGGCTTTAAACTAAGACAGGCCATGTTTGAAATATCATGCTAACAAACCTGCAATTACAGAATTGAATGATAGTGGTTAAATATGTTCATGTCTTGCTGACATTATTTGTTATCCTTTTCCACATAGCCTCTCAGATGGATTCCTGTTTCATCTGTCGGTTTGCCACTGTCCAGTGTCCACTGTCCAGTGTCCACTGTCCTCTGTCCAGTGTCCACTGTCCACTGTCCACTGTCCTCTGTCCACTGTCCTCTGTCCTCTGTCCACTGTCCTCTGTCCACTGTCCAGTGTCCTCTGTCCAGTGTCCACTGTCCAGTGTCCAGTGTCCACTGTCCACTGTCCTCTGTCCACTGTCCACTGTCCACTGTCCACTGTCCTCTGTCCACTGTCCACTGTCTGCCAGCTGGCTCCCTCTCAGAAAAGTGCCATCTTCTGTCAACAGGAAGAACTGAGCCTCCCAAACAGCAGACCATGAGTCTGACTCACGATATGAAGCTCAGCGCAAGTTCTTTCAGGAAGACTGGGTATGTATACATTCACTCCGCAGCTGCTTCTAATCAGCTCATCACGGGCGCTGTCTTTAACCTATTACATTCACCTCATTCTCCAGCAGCCAAACTTTGAAATGGTTCTCCTCCCTCCTGCAGTCAGCTGTGATTTCAGGTGTTCATGCTGCCGCCCGCCTCCTCCCCATCCACCTCCTTTCATCAAATCCAGTGCCAGGAGAGCTAATCCAAAGACCTCATCACACCTCCTCTTCATCCCATCTCCTCATCAAATCCAGATCTTCAGCATCATCATCACCAGTGTCTAGACCCCGGGGGGTTCCCTATATGCTCACGGCTTTTCCACCTTTAGATATAAGATTTCAGGATCGAGGTCTAATCGCCAAAGACTTAACATTTATCATATGACATGTGTCAATACATGTTCTTTAAACAAAATGAAGTCTCTCCTGATTGAACTGTCTGGACCCCATCCTCAACTTTTTTTCAAACCATGAAATGCCTTAATAGGGCTTTCCTGTTGATCATGTTTGGTGGATTTTTTAATATAATAATTGCAATCAATATTATATATATTACCTTTTAATATATAAATTGTATTTACATTTGTTGTCACTATTTGTTCCACCTATGCCAACCATCAGAGGTATACATGTGTTAACTGTGTTAATCTCTTTTAGGTTTCATTTCTTATTTTTGTGAATTTCTATATAAAATGCTGATTTCTACCTGAAATGCTTATGTTTTTTAATTACATTTTCGTAGAGCTTTGACTTTTTCAGCTGAATAAATATTATAACTCGAGATGGTTTTGTTCAGCATTGCCAGCTTCACTGTTGAGCTTTATGTTGTGCCCAGCGTTCTCCTGTGCTCTGAAATCACAATGTGGATAAGCACAAAACAACACTAAAATAAACACTACAATACAACTTGTTATTTGACACACACAAGGTTGTTCATTTGTGTGTATAGATATACAACACAGGCTATATACATATATATATAAGTATAATTAATACAACTGTTAATTTGATTAGAGCTTTGACACATATATATTTATATATCTATAAGTATGACGACTTCCTCGGGCGATATCATATGGTATAGCTAATTAATCTGGGTCTGTTGTGCCCACATGCAAAGGTTGTAAACTCTGCGTAAAACCTGCGTGGTATTATAGTAATAGCAAACAGCAACGTTCAACTCCTTTAATGGTATATTGCAAGTGCAATAAGAAGCTACAGGGACGTTAATCTACGTCGGTAATATTTTATTTAATAAAACATTTACATCATACAGCCCATGTAGTATAATATTTTACAAATGATGAATTACAGCAAACATGTGCAATATATCCATTATTACAGCTCCGTGGGCAGTAAGGCGATATGGGTCCGTTCTTATTGTGCATCCATGGGTAAAGATAAACGCATGTAGTGCTGAACACGTCACGTAACATGAACGTGCCGGGTGGCGCGGTCCCGTGGGTTAGATGCGCGTTCATAATGCAGAGGGAAATAACTCTCAGAATAACGTTATTAGCACATTTTTACAACTTGAGGAACTAATGTTTTTAATAAGGGCTATACAAGTGTTCATACTGGGTAGTTTATTTAGTTTAAAAAAAATTATCCAACGCTTTACAGACCATTCTTTCCCCATGTAAGTCAATGGGAAAAGTCGGCCGTTCACGGAAACAACCGATGATGACCGAGAAATTATATCATGAAAGTTACGGTGCTTATTAAGCATTTTAAAACGTATGTGGTAAGTTTCCAAAGTGCTTTGTTCTGAACGTTCATCAGTATTATAATCAAAAAGAGAAATATGAACGTTAGTTTTTACTGAAATGATCAAATAAAGTCAACATCTCACAGTCTTTACTGAGCTGTGTGGAGTTTGTTCAACTTCTAAAAGATGTTTGAATGGTGATATACACAGTGATAGGTGTTAAGGACTAACGTTTATAATAAATACATCTGTATTGATTTATCTTTTCATCAATCATACGTATTGGGATCATTTGTATTAATGTGGACCGGAGGGAGAGGGTGACGAGCAGAAGTTTCACTTTCCTTTTTTATTTCAATTCCAACTTTGGTCATGAAGAATATGTTTCTCTGTTGTCCCCGTTCATAAAGCCTAAAGCAACAGCATCAGAGCACGGTGCAGAGTCTCTAGATGAGTTTACAGTAGCCCCTTGTTCTTATTGAACATCCATGTTGTAGTCCGCTATAGAAAACTGTAGTTTTCCATAGTTTCCCCACAGCAGCAGACGCACATTCAGGACGTCCGCTGGCGCATCATAAACACGTCGGATAGTGAAAGTGCATTCGGTATCTCTAAAGTACCGCAGTCTCTTTTCCTAAGTCCTTTTGAATTCTCCTATCCACTATCTCTTAACCCGTGACCTTTCACTCAGAGGTCAAGGGATAGACGATAGGGTTAGACGTTAGGAGCTGATTTTTGGATTATCGGAACGCAACTGCTGTGCATGAAGACAAAATGGCCCAATTTTTGAGAGAGCGAAACGTCACAGATTACCCGTCATGCCTGTTGCACGTTGCACTTAATCTTGAAAGCACGTTGGTCACATGAAAGAGCGTACACCTCAGGGTGTGGAGGAAGGCAGGCTTCAGTTCAGTTGCCGCCAAGCCGCCTGAAGAGAAGAGACAGATATCACAAATCGGTAAGAAATGTAACGTGACCGTTGCGCATACCTACTCTATATGTTTACCTCAGTTACACCCGGTTATGTTTTTTTAGGCTATCCAGAGCGCAAAAGAGGGAACTAATTACTTATAATAATATATATCATCAACGAATTTAACGTCGTTCATCGCATGACGCAGTTGATATTGTATTGCCCTGACTAGCACCTAGCTAACGCAGCGCTAGCTAACACAATCTGACAGAAATTACATAAAGTGTCCACTGATACAGTCAAGCTAAAACATTATTTTGGATATTTGGGTGAAATTGTGCATATTTTTTGTTATAATATAGCCCAGTGGCGACTGGTGGAAAATATTTTTGGTGGGGCTGTTGATATAGTGAGTAAAACATTTTTTTTTGGGAGAAATTACCCCTTAAATTAGGACTTCTGGTGATGTAATGGCGCGTTTCCAGTGCAGCGCGGAGCTCGCTTTAATGCTGCGTTCAGACCGGACGCGATGCGAATATTCGCTTCGCTCTAAACGCTCCTATCGCATCGCTCTAGTCGCTCGAGTTTCACCGCGGCTGCCAGCTGTGTTTACTCGCATCAATCAAACAAGACGCGCTCGGGAGCTACAACTACAACAAAATGAACATATTTTACCGTGATTAAATTGTAATACACGTTTCTAAATGATGCCGAAGTAACAACATACTGATACAGGTTAGTAAAAACCTTAAATTAACGCTTTGACAAGTCTGCAGACAGACGGCAGGCGAAAAACCTTTTAGAAGGCTTGTTTTCTGAATGGAGATTGGGTCGACCAGGCTAAGCTAACGTTGTATATGCTCACTCCACACTCATAACAACGGCCTACAGACATAAATAAACCAGCGACTGTATTCTCCATGACACAGACAGTGCTGAGCCGTGCGGGGCCCGTTTTTGGTTGCGTTTCCACTTGGCCTAGTACCGGCTAGCGGGTCCTAATTCACAGTTTTTCTGGCCCCATAAAATCGTGGTTCTAGGGCCAGGAACAACCAGGCTGAGTCGGGCTGAGTATGCTAAACTAGAGAGAGAATCGCTGGCAAGGGGGCTACAACTACAACAAGATGAACATATTTTACCGTGATTAAATTGTAATACACGTTTCTAAATGATGCCGAATTAACAACATACTGATACCGGTTAGTAAAAACCATGAATTAATGCTTTGACAAGTCTGCAGACAGACGGCAGGCGAAAAACCTTTTAAAATGCGTGTTTTCTAAATGGAGTTTGGCTAAGCTAACGTTATATATGCTCCGACCGTCCACACTCACAACAACGGCCTATACAGACATAAATAAACCAGCGACTGTATTCTCCATGACACAGACAGTCTGTGGTTTGTACTTGTTTAACTTTTGTCTAGTTTCTGAACAGATCGTATCTGTCCCCGGCTGTTTGAAGAGCAAGCATGGGAAACAAAAGACAGCATTTACCTGTTTGCATCCAGCTAGCCATGCCTTTCTGGTGTACCAGCTACGTGAGAAGCCTCGTTGATACGTTTTGTCTTTTTCACGAGCTTGCTGTGATATATACAAATCGGGTTGGTCCGGTCCAAGGTCTTTAAGTATCAGTTTATCTCCCAAACTTCTCCTTTCGAAAGGATTGGAAAGTAGCTCTTGAACGGAATTGGGCGGGGACCGAGGTCCGGCGACTCCACCTGCACACGAAGCCATTCTCATCCAACTTCTGCGTCACCTTGGTCACTCGCGAGTCTAAAAAAAAACTCACGTCAACGCACGTAAGCAACGTGGGCGCCAACGTGAACGCCCTCGTGACCAAAATATTTGACGGCTCTGATTGGCTGAAATTATGTTTCGGCGGCACAGTTTACTATTGAGACTTTTGCAACGTGCTGGTTGCTGCTGTTTGGCTCGGGGGCTCCGCCCGGTAAGGATAAACTAATGCCACGGGCAAGGCCAGGCAGGAAACATGTGACTTATCAGTAACTTTAGACATCGTAACACCATTTTAAACGAGATTTTATTGTAGATTATACATTTTACTGATACCAATTGTATGATATTTACCTTGTTCATTAAAAAAAAAAATATATATATTTAAAAAAAAAAAAAAAATTAATTTAATTTTTTTTAATATTTTTTTTTTGTATGTGGGAAGAGGTGGGGCGGCGCCCCTAGCGCCCCTATGGGCCGGCCGCCACTGATATAGCCTATATCATAAATTAATTAAACCGTTCATCGCATGACGCAGTTGATATTTTCTTGCCCTGGCTAGCACCTAGCTAACGCAGCAGATACGCTAGCTAACACAATCTGACATTAAACTCTACCATCCTACTAGGGATGCCAGCGATTATTCGATTATTCGTTACAGTCTCCATAATCGAAGATTATTTTTAAAATTCGATTTTATTTATATATTTTTTTATTATTTATGTTTTTTGGTATTTTTCTGGCTTAGTTTCAACCAAAATATCGACTAATGCTAATAATAGTAATAGTATTAATAATTGTAAATGGCCATTGGTCACACCACCAGTTTGTTTGACTGTAAACTTGGAGGAAGCCAGCAGCGCAGGCAGCGCAGGCAGCGCAGGCAGCGCAGGCAGCGCAGGCAGCGCAAGCTGCGCAAGCTGCGCAGACTGCAGACTGCTGCTGCAGCTTGCTCCACACCGACCCCGCCGATTTTGATCATGGTCAGTTTCTGGCATCCCTACATCCTACATAAATTACATCAAAGTTGGTCTGATACAGTCAAGCTAAAGCATCATATAGGATATTTGGGTAAAATGTATGTCCTAGGGGTCCTGGACTCCCGGTTGAAGACCCATGGAATAAAACATGTAATTCTGAATTTCGTCAGTACAGTTATATTTGCATTGCACCAGGAGGCTGATATATATTTTTACTGTTAGTTTATGCATACTTTTTTTTTATCTGCTTTGTTATCCTCCATTTTCAGGATTATACTACAAGACGAGTCGAGGGGATCACTGCAATACACAAGGCCAAGTAAAGTAATTATAGCAGCGCCACCTCTCTTTACCTAAGATGGCTTCTTATTGGTCTAAAAGACGTAGAGTCATCAGAACTCTAAGGGACATGGAGAAAGATATCCTTAAGGAATACGAGGAAACTCAACAACAAGTCACATTTAGACCCCTGTGTGAAAAGGGAACCACCCTTCAGAATCTCACACGTTTCCCAACTAGATACACCACCAGCTTCCCATGTACACATGGAAAATGATCATACTGATGGTAGTGTGGCTGGGAATGTTGAATCCGATTCTGACTCCGACAGCCATGACGAGCATCAGCCTAGTCAGGATCTGCTTATGAGGAGCTTAAGATATTGGGCAACATCCTACTCAATCAGTCTGGTTGCTTTGTCTGCTCTGCTGTCCATCTTAAAGCTTTTTCACCCTCCCTGAGGATGGAAGAACTCTGCTTAGAACACAACATGATGTTGCAACCACTCAAATGCAAGGTGGCGAGTACTACCATTTTGGATTAGTGCAAGGGATTCTTTCACGATTAAAATGTTTGATTTTACCAGTGACCCTCAGAAGTCTTACTTTACAGTTCAACATGGATGGTCTCCCTCTCTTTAAGAGTTCAAGACTTCAATTCTGGCCTATACTTGCAATTCTGAAATGTGATTATACTAAGTCCCCATTTATTGTCGGTATCTTTTGTGGTTTAAGCAAGCCCAAGTGTGTTGTTGAGTATCTGCAGCAATTTATTAGCGACCTTAAAAATGTACTGGCTAATGGCGTTCATAATTGTAACCAATTGAAAGTACTGGTTTCCTCATTTGTGTGTGATGCTCCAGCCAGAGCCTACGTTAAGAATATCAAGTCACATAATGGCTATTCAGGGTGCGACAAGTGTGATCAACATGGTGTGTGGAGGAAGAAAATGACTGAAAGAAATGTCAGGCTCAGGACAGACTCAAGTTATTGTGATATGATTGATGAAGAACATCACTTGAAACAGACACTCAGTCCTATAACAGGGACAGATGGTTTCTTCATTCCCAATAGATTATATGCACCTCTGTTGTCTTGGTGTGATGAGAAAACTGTTGAATATGTGGTTAAAGGGCAATCTAGCCACTAGGCTTCCTTCACAATTAACCTTAGCGATGCATACAGTTCCTACCTACATAATAAAATATCTCTCTAAGTTACAAGGATGACCTTATTTTATAACCTCAAACAGAAGCCGTTTGTTCTGCAGTATTATCCCACTTAACGCTTAACACTTGTCTATTTCGTTTTAACCTTTATATATACAGTCTATGATTTTAACTTGTAGGCTACGATTAGCATCGTTAGCACCGATGTAGCTACCACTCGCTTACACACTAAACCAAGCCTTAACATTCATTACGTAGCAGATTAAAATCATTAACACATAAATAAGTACTCGATTTTCACTTACCGCAAAACCGCATGCATGCACCGTCTGTTTTAACCGCAGAGCGAGTCACAATAGTCCGCTATATAAGCATGAACAACAAACAACCACGGCCGGGGGCAAGTTGTGTTTCCTGGGTGAGCTGAGCAGGCAGAATCCCTGTAGCTAGCTTCACGGAGCAGCTAGCAGAGAGACAAGAAGCTAGCAGCAGCAGTCACTTGACAGAGCCGTCACTCAATGTGACCACGCCCTAATTTATGCAAGAACTTTAAGACCTAATATAAATAAAAGGGTCGTGTTAGAAAACAATTCACTCACAGATCCATAATCATGAAGATGGAACCTAACTATATCGATAATAATATTTATTGCATCCATGGGTAGAAACATGTTTTTTTTATGCTGTAAAGTTGGGCATTTTAACATGGGGGTCTATGGAAATTGCTCCTTTCTGTAGCCAGTCCCTATCGGCCAATATATGAACTGCAGTGTGTGGCACTTCCGTATTGGCGTCCCGGCTCTTCCCCAGAGTTTTGATATCCTATTATTCCACTGCTTATGTGTACATAAGCAGTGGAATAATAGGATATCTCTAGGTCATTAAACTGTCTTCAGTTTAATTTTATTAATACAAGAAATAGGTCATAGAAAATGTTTAATTGTGTATTTCAGCAGAGCGGGGGGGTCACGGTGCTGCTGGACCTGGAGGTGCTGACCTGGGGTCAGTGGGACATCATCTGGGCAGGTTTAGGGGAAGAAGGAGAATATAAACTGTTATAATCACAGCTATTAAGATTAGAACACTAATATTGTTAAGAATCAATCTATACAACATGCTTTTGTTCATTTAAAAACATATTGTTTTATTAGTACAGAAAAATTAAGATTTATTTTAAATATGAAATAATGATTAAATTCCATCAGCTATATATAATGTACTTGTTAACTGACTAATGTAACATTACTGGGGACTAAAGGAACAGCTTCTTCTTATTTACCTGGCCATGGTCCTCTTTAATTCATCGCCGATGGTGATCTCCAAAAAATGGTTAAAGTAAAAGTAAAGTTTCTGGATCCTTTTCAGCTGAGTTAGCTTGTAAGCTAATTTGCTAGCAGGCTGCTGGAGCAGCGCAACCGAACAGCGCGTATCACGTGACGTAAATACGAAGCCCTCCGTAAACTAGACCGTCTCATTTCGTAGGCCGCTCGGTCCAGCCTACCCGGTCTACGTGGGCCGGGTCCTCCGTGGACCGCGTAGGCTCCGTACTCCGAAGGGTGCAGCCCCTGAATTGAGACACGGCCACAGTGCCATCAAGGGGCGGGGCTACAGCAACACATGGGGGCAAAACAAACTGGAACATTCAATAAAAGAGAACGACTAATCTATATAATAGAGAGAATACATGAATACATAATTAAAATACTTATCCTGAGGGAAGATTTTTTTTGTGTGACATATTGTCAATTGATAACAAATTAAATATAATAAGATACATAAAATAAAAATATGAGTACAGATCCTCACAAGAGATGATGCGAAAAGCCTCCACAACATCAGCCAAAGCACTGGAGGCCTCGCGGTGTCACATGCGCATCGCTAGAGCCACAAAGCCGTACAGATCGCTGAGGACCTAAAACTCCTAAATAGTATAATTGCAGTGTTATTTACATAGTTTGCTTAGAATTATAATTGTTTTTCTGTTACAACGTTGTTGTTTTTTTAACCCTTTCATGCATTGTGGTCACTACATTAGAGTGGGGGTTTCATATTTTATAGTTTTTGCATGATATATCTTTTTGTTCATTGGTTTGTTAAACATATATTACTTAAAAATCTGTTAAAAATGCATAAAGATGAAAATATCCTTAGTTTGTTGTAATTCATGCACGAAGGAGTTAATAAATCACACTGGGGGGGACATCACTATATTGTAATTATTTATATAGGCTTTTTCTATCAAACTTTTTCGGGGTCGGTCAGGGGGTACTTGGCTGAGAAAAGTTTGAGAAGCACTACTCTAGATGATAGGAAAGGATCCTCAATACTTCCTTTATAACCTCCTTTAGGAAACACTGGACCTGGTGATGGCGAGATGAAGCTTCATGAAGCTAATTGGTTCTCAACAGGGTTCATCTCATGAGGCTTCATTTGAACACAAACCCCCTGTTGGTCAAAGAGTGTAAAACAGGCAGATATGAAATCTCAACAGTGTGATCTTTCTCATACCGAGTTCCCAATGAGTAAAGCCTTAGAATAACTCTAAACAATGAACATGAAATCATATTTTCATGTAATCAATAGCGTATATATTCCAGTTTAATGATCGTGATTGAGAAGCCTACGGAGGCTGGCTGGTACACAAACAAAGAGGGATTTTTATTTCTCGTATAAATTGATTAACTTAATAAATGTATATGTGACCTGCTCCATCGAAATCAGTCTCATTGACCCGAAGACACATTTTGAGTTGGAAAGACAACACTGTTGGAAAGAGGAAATTCCTAGTTTTCTAATGATATCTGGATTGTTGTTGTACTCCAAATATTAAGCAAAATATGTCACATTATATAATGACTGTCACCGAGTCATCGCACATCACAAAGGCATTTAAAAAGATAAGACAATACATCACTGACAACAACATAGACACAGATTAAAACCAACAGACGTAAGAAAACCAGATATCGGCAGACATGACAAGGGGTCTGGGGGAAGCTCACGAGTGTGTGTGTGTGTGTATACGTGTGTGTTTTTGTGTAATTTTGCGTTTGTGCGTATTGTGTTTGTTTCCCGGGGAAAACACTCACGAGAAACACCGGCTGTTGTTCTGCCTGCAGTGACGTTAAGTTACTCCGCTCTCCGCTTGTCATTATGCCGAAGCTTCAAAGTTGTATTTATCATCTGAATTTGCCGAAACAAGTTTAATATTCTGAAAGCCAAGACTTTGTTTATTTAAAATCAAACAAAACACCCGAACCCCGAAAAACTATTTTTCTTACGCAAATCCACGTTTATTTAGAAACGAGCCGTTGCGACTTCCGACTGATTTCGATAGAGCGGGTCAAATATTTCCAGCAGTACATTTCACAAATATCTCCAAATGTCATTTGTTTCTCTCCCACTCTATTCCTGGAGGGTCATAAATTGTTTCTAAACAGAGCACCTGTTATCTCAAAGATTTACAATACTTATTCTACGGTTACATTGGAAAAAGGTTACTTTTCATAAAGTTTACACCTTGTTCAAGTTTTAAAAGCAGAATGTTCTTCACACGTCAAACTAGCCAAAGATTGAAGTGGTAGTTACATGCAGGAATAAGACGGTTTTAATGTCTTTGTGTTACAAAAACATGGCCGACAGATGCTTCTTGACTCTGTGGGTGGTGTTTCTCAATTTTGAGGACGCTTGCTTGGACACATGTCGTCCGAGTCACTTGCTTCAGAAGCGAGGCAAGAATCCTTCCTAGCATCGGAAAACGAAGAATGGTGGAACTGGCTAACAGGTGTGCGTCATATGCGAGGCCCCGCCTTAAATGGAGCGCGATTTCCGCCAAAGATTTGGAAATTAGTCAGTGTGCAAAGCATTTTGGGGATTTTAAGACTGCGGAGTCCACACAGGTGCAGCCTTGAAATGTATCGCTACGAAGTACGCCGGCCTCGGTAGAATTCCAAGTATGCTGGAAATTGGAACAGACCTGCGGCGGCACTCGATGAAGCAGTATGCTTGAAATAGTGGCTCTGGAGCAGCCTTCCTCGACATTGAGAAACACCCTCGGTGTGTCAGGCATTAGAGTCTCTTCTTACCCATACTCCTCTCTGTTTTTATCTTTCAATAACTCTGAACAATTTGTATTGATGATCAGCAGGAATAATCCTAACATTCCATCTGAACTCTGAACTCTGAATGAGCTGATTGTAATCTGCTGCAAAACACAAACAATATGCAGGAATGTGAGTCTGTTTCAAAGGCCTTTTTCCTTTTAGTTTGGTTTGATGATATAAACAGAATCAAACTGAAAACATCGTACACATTCTCTATATCAATAAGTCATTGGTTCTTCTTTTAGACCAGAAAAGACTGATAATTCAACAGTGTAGTGGAAATTTCATATTTCACCTTATATGTCTTATGTTACCTTATATGCTAAACCAAATGCTTCTCATAACATTGTCTAAAACACCTATATCATTTCCTGAGATGTGCTGTTTTCTTCTCATACTCTAATGTGGGTTTTTATTCCCAAGCGCTTCAAGGCCACACAGCTGATTTGGCAGACTATGTTGAGGCTACTCCTCTTTAACCAAAGTCTCCCTATTCTGAGACACTATCTACAGCTGAAGGACAGGTGTCTAATAACTATGAGACCGTGTGAAGACAGATTTCTGAGCTTCCCGCCCTTCCTGTATATAAGCTTTGCTATTTTATTATATCTGCGCACACTCCTGCAGACTATCCTATACTCTGTGAGACCTGTGACTTTGTATTGCGTTTTATGTATTTGAAGCTTCAAATAAATTAACCAGAAAGACAACTCTGTCCGTTTCACCATTTATTTGTTGATCACTCTGACTTGTGTATCTCCACCGTATTGACTGGGTCTAAGATTTCCATAACAACAGGAACTATCAACAACATCCCAATGGAAGTTTAAAGTCACAACATTTAATTAATCAAACAGATTATTAGAGAAACTACTCTGCAGATTAATCAGTCAGTGGTTATAGTATAAATCAGAAAAGTAGTATGACAACAACATTAAACATATTCAAAACTTCTGTTGATAAAGATGTTGTTTATATGAAGTCATGTTTGAACATTGTCAAACAGAGTTTATACAGACAGACAGATTTTTCTCATGTGAATTGTCGAAGGACTAATTAATTGTCCTCTTTTTTTTGTTGCAGATTTGACTTGGAAAATGTCAGGTTCAGAAGAGTCTTCAGTGTCGGGTTCAGAAGAGTCTCCAGGGTTGACCTCAGTCTCTGGTTGTAAATGTCCTCTCTGGATCTGAGTTCCTGGCTGGTTCTGGTCCTCCACAGTCCTCTTCATCAGCTTCTGTTTCCATGTGTTCAGCTGAGCTGCTGGCTGGAGGCTCTGCCTCTCTGTTCTCCTCAGTTTGAGTTTGATGAAGCTGTGAGGACTGACGACCAACACACTTATGGCTTTGTCTCCAGGTAAATCTTTTTGCCACAAACACTGCAGCTGAATGGTTTCTCTCCTGTGTGGATTCTCATGTGTTTCTTTAAACTTCCTCTCTGTGTAAAATATTTCTCGCAGACTGAGCAGCCAAATGGTTTCTCTCCTGTGTGGATTCTCATGTGCTCTTTTTAAATGTCCTCTCTGTGTAAAATATTTCTTACAGACTGAGCAGCCAAATGTTTTCTCTCCAGTCCTACGTCTTGAATCACTGACAGGGTCTTGTTTATTTCTCTGAGAGTTTGAACCTGGTTCTCTGGTCTTCTTACAATCAGCACTGTCTTCAGTCCCAGGTTCAGAAGAGTCTCCAGGGTTGTCCTCAGTCTCTGGTTGTAAATGTCTCTCTGGATCTGAGTTCCTGGCTGGTTCTGGTCCTCCACAGTCCTCTCCATCAGCTTCTGTTTCCAGGTGTTCAGTTTGTATTTGATTAAGCTGTGAGGACTGAGGTTTCTCTTCATCATCTTCACTCTTCACAGGGACAGGAGTGAATGTGAACTTGGTGTTATCAGCCTCCTCCAGCCCTTGAAGGCTGCTCTCCCTCCTGACTGATCCAGAGTTCCTCCTGTTCCTCTTTAATGTGTGGGGGGGGCTCTGGGTCCTCCCAGTCCAGACTGGAGCTCCACTCCTGCTGCTGAGGGGGAACCTCTTCTTTAACCACCACCAGCTGCTGGACGTCTGCAGGAAACAGGAAACACATATTCAGAGAAACTGTAGAGTATTAGAATGTAAATTCTAACCACGAAGTTCCGCCCACTGTGTATTTCTGTTGGCTCAATAGTCTGTCAATTACACCTTTTTTCCAGATGCCCTATACCCTAACCCTGGAGAGTTTCAGGACAACAGGTGAGTTAGTACGGTAGGCGGTCTAACAGTTTTCACAGTAAATCACAATTAGCTGGACAGCAGTCACTTTTCTTAAAGCCGACATCCACCGCAAAGGCAGCCACTGAAGCATCTCTACGAGTGAGTCACACTATAATCAAACACAAAAAGTCCTTCCAAATGGAGTTGATGGTGAAAGAAGCCTTCGTAGAAGCAGCAGACACCTTGTTTCGGGATTACACAAACAAAACAGAAATAGTAAACGCTATCAAGGCCGTCCAATTATCACGGAGCACAGTCACACGTCGCTGTGAAGTCATGGCTGAGGATTTGACCCAGCAACTCAGGAAGGACATAGAAGACTGCGAGTGTTTCCTACTGCAACTAGACGAGTCCACTGACGTGAGCGATACAGCGCAATTGTGCATTTTTATCCTGATGGTGTTCACAGACATGACGGCGAAAGAGGAACTGCTGCCAATTCTGCCAATGAAGGAACACACTTCGGGGCGAGGACATTTTTCGGACATTTAAAAACTTTGTTGAGAAAACTAAACTCTCCCATGTCTAAGTTGAGTTCCATCACGGATGGTGCGCCTGCGATGGTGGGCCGGTGTAATGGCTTCATTGCAAAATGCAGAGAGGATGACACATTCCCCGATTTTCTTAATTATCACGCCATCATACACCAGCACGCACTTTGTGCTAAAATGCTGAACATGAAAGAGGTTCATGGATGTGTCACTTAAAGTGGCCTGTTCTATTCGGGCAAGACCTCTTCAAAGACGGCTGTTTCGTGCATATCTGGAGGATGCCGACTGTGTTCACACTGACCTCTTACTACACACTGACGTAAGATGGCTGAATAGGGCAATTTTCTCCAGAGATTTCGAGTGCTTCTACCGGAGATAAAGGAATTTCTCCATGACACCAACCCCGCGGAGTACGCACGTCTAGATGACGAGGAGTGGCTGTTCGATCTGGCGTTACACACATGTTAAAAATTTACGTACACTGAACTGTTTTGCAGTTCAGTGTACGTTAATTTAGCAACTTAATGCCTTACTGCTGTTGAATAAACCCTATATATACATCCATCAGCAATCAATAAACAAATCATCCAACACAAAATAGAAGAAATCTGGACCTATTCTATTTCTTTTTATTCCACAGCATCTATTGGGACTGCTCATTGATGTCATCAAGAAGCCATTGAGTCTACCTTTTGTAGTCGGCCTCTCAGAATGTTTAGCATTTCTTTGTCTCTTAACATTCCTATAATCATTTGTTTTTCTATTGTTGATATTGTTTTGTTCTTTATTTTTGTTGTGAGAATCACTTTGCAATTGTGTAAGTGCTATATAAATAGTTATTCTAATATTATTGTTGTTACCATCATTACTATTATTAATAATGTCTTCTATGCTTTCTTTATTTATCGCTGCAGAAAGGTTCAAAAGGTTCCCTGTACATGGAACCATGCCTGTCCTCTGTTCCACATGTCTTCAGTCCGTTCTGGACCCCATGACTCGGACACTAGTTCTACCAAGGCTCATTAGAGGTAAGCAGTGGTAGGAGAGTGGAGTTATCTTTGTATTTAGGCTGCAAGTCGACAAGAATAGATCACAAATCGCTTACAAACGGGTTCAGACAAGAGGCACCATGTGTTACGCAGGTGTGGCGCTGATATAGTTTATATAATATGCGGTTGAACTTTAAAATTAAATTATTTCCGGTGCAGAGACAAACACTCGAGGTGGATGTATAAAGTACATACTGGTGGTAATCAAATATAGCGTATATCCCTCAATTTAAAAGGTGTAAAGTAATATATCCATCATACTGTAGATCCTACACATCCACTGCAGGTAGATTCTGAAAGTATACACTTCTCACTAGAAATGTAATCATAAAGCATTATTATGGCCAAACTATCCTACAATTTAGGATTTTCCACTGAAAAAAGGGTTGGATTCAAGATTTAAAGGTTTCATCATCATATGCTCAACAGCTACAGTGTAGAAATGTCAATGAAATTCTTCTGACCTGAGCTCCTCCAACAATGCAACATATATATATAAAATAGAAAATAAAAAGTAGTGCAAAAAGTTGATATACATGTAATATAATATAATACTATGGGATTAGTTTTGTATCATAAAGATAAAGCAACACTTTCTCAGAATAAAGCAAAACTATGAGTTTAAAAGAAGAAGAAAACTGAGTCAAGCAAACTAAAATAAATTTCAAAAATAAAACTATGATATTTACAAGAACAGAATATGAAATGAAATAATGTAAATTAAGAAACAAATTAAATGCGGTGTATTGCGTGAATAATAGACCCAATCACAGTGAATGTTCAAAACAAACATTTGATAAATGTTTCTTTTTCTTCTCACAGTGCACATATTTAAGTAATCATAACACGAAGCTAAAAGTGAATCTGTTTTTCCTTTCTCTTTTCAAGAGTGCTTCAGAGGATGGCTGAATTCACAAAAGGTGGGGAAGACCGAGAGGGAGAAGTTGGCCGGTTACATTTCACAAAAATACAGGACCTTGTGAAAAACGGAAAGAAACAATTGAAGGAAACTGCTTAGAAATATGAAGTAATGGGTGTTTTGAAAATGTGTGTTAATGTTCATTGTGTGTTTTAAATTATTTTCCTGCTTCTAATCATTAGATGTATGAGTATTTATTTACAGACATTCTATACATTCTGGTACCTTTCTGGTAAGGTAGGTGCTCTGATCTGAAATGATAGATGCTCATTGAGCTACTGCAATTGGGTGAGAGTGTTTTATCATCATATATGACCAGCTTAACCATCAAGTAATCCCAGTTAAAGTTCTACTCAAGATCATACCAGTCTGACCAGCTAATGGTGACCAGCTAGAACACTGAGACCACCAGCTTTTACCAGCTATCCCGACCAGCTAGACCACTGAGACCACCAGCTTTTACCAGCTATCCCGACCAGCTAATGGTGACCAGCTAGACCACTGAGACCACCAGCATTTACCAGCTATCCCGACCAGCTAATGGTGACCAGCTAGACCACTGAGACCACCAGCTATTACCAGCTAATGGTGACCAGCTAGAACACTGAGACCACCAGCTTTTACCAGCTATCCCGACCAGCTAGACCACTGAGACCACCAGCTTTTACCAGCTATCCCGACCAGCTAATGGTGACCAGCTAGACCACTGAGACCACCAGCATTTACCAGCTATCCCGACCAGCTAATGGTGACCAGCTAGACCACTGAGACCACCAGCTATTTACCAGCTAATGGTGACCAGCTAGACCACTGAGACCACCAGCTTTTACCAGCTATCCCGACCAGCTAAAGTGTCCAAACCCCCTCTTAACCAGCTAACTAATCCAGCCTAATATGGACTGGCTTGTTGGTCTAAGCTGTTTTTTCAGCAGGGTTCATTGATGAAACCAATATATAGATAGGAGAGAGGAGGGAGTGAGGAGTTTATGAAATTCACAAGCTTAAATTATTTGTTATTGTTTGTGATCCTAAGGATTTTTTGATTATTGAAATACAAAGAGAGAGAGTTAGTAAAGAGGGAACAGACCTGCTCTGTGGATCTGAAGCTGAGGCTGTAAAACAGCGTCCAGTAGTTTCCGGTGTCTCTCGTTCTCCTGTTTTGAACGAGACAGTTCCTCCTCGTACTCTGATATCTTTCTTTCAAACAGAACAAAGATGTCTTCAGCAGCCGCAGTGAGTCGCTGCTTCACCAACGAGAGCAGGACAACACTCATGTTTACTAAATCACCACTTCCTGTTTCTCTCACTCTGTGTTGCTCGCGTGTTACCAGCTAGCATGCTAAGCTAGCTTCCAGAGTCCGAGCTAAAGGCTTCAGAAGAAAGAGCACAAAGTCAGAGGTTCATCCAGACACACAGACGATGGATCAGCTGCTCACACACCCTTCCCCAGGAACACCGACAGAGAACCATGAATGTAGAGAGAGAGAACCCACGAGACGCGATCTGGTTCCCAGTTAGAACCATAGGTTAGAACGAGCGGGACAATCACTTCCGGTGCAGAGGACTTCAAAATAAAAGTTGCTATGATTTCCCCTTAGACAAACCTTTAAGATGTACAGACATGGAGCTGCGGAGAGAAACTGATTTATTTCTCCTGAAACACCTTTATTCATATTATAAGTAGGCCTATTCCCCCTCCTATGTAATATAATATTTGTAAGAAGAGAAAATGGAGAGAAAATCGTAGGTTTTATTGTGAAGGCCAGCACCGGAAGTTGTGTTTCAGGGACCGTTAGCATGTTAGCTGGGGGTAAACAAGAAACCCTGGTTTCCGGTTGAATCGGGATTTTTGGACAGTTTGTCCACAGCCTAACTCTCTGCATGAGTTTTAAATAGTACGGCGGCTTATGACCCGTTTGAGAAGGATGAGGACACGCCGGATAAAAGCACCACATTTTTCCATGTGTTCTACACATAGACTGTATATATAAATGGACGTAGGGTCCGTGACGTCACCCATAGGATTCTGCAGAGTTGCCAAGAAGCCCTTAGTAGGCGGAGTCGGCCACCAACGGCTCGACTGTGACGTCAGAGTTCAACTCCCCGCCTGCTCCAGCCTGCTCCAAATAAGGGCAAAGAGGCGGAGCCGAGGCGGGACCTGCTGCCACCGAGCTGGAAGCTCCAGAGCTAGCTGAAGCTACCAAGCTAAGCTAACATGCTCCCCATCTGCACACTGCCGTCGCATTTTACGTTTCTAAGGTAAGCGGATATGAAGCTATTCAGCAAAACTATAAATAAGTTATTGAGTTTTTAGCATAATACTTCAGAATCTTAAAACCCCTTAACGTTTGTATGCAATTGTGCTAAATTCAACACTGGAATCAAGCAAATATTAATATGTTTGCATGACATTAGTTATTTTTATTTTTGATATCACTTAATTATACGTTTAATACATTTAAGTCAAGCTAAGGTACATGTGATGGTAGCTAGTTAGTGCTCTTACCTGTGAGGCCTCCTCCAAACAGCATAATAACCAGACTGTATCATTAAAACTAAGTACCAGTTCTAGATCCTTGACTTGACAAACAATTCAAAAGACAAAATGTATTTAAAGACCAATCTTTATTTGAAAGTGCCTCTTAACCTGAGATATTAGTTATACAGTAATAGTATTGACAATCTAAAAAAACTGAGCAACTCAGCTGTCAACTTTATATTTCTTACTGTCTAAAGCATTTATTATTTTCATTTCCCCCTCTCATATTCAGTGTGGACCAGCGACGTGCAGTCAGGGGAGGCAGGGGAGGCAGAGCCTCACCTGTCATACTCCAATGTAACGGAAAAACAACTAAAGAAAAACTAAATAGTAATAATAATAAAATGTCTCCCCTGATCTGTGTTGTAAATGTGATTTCTGTTTGATTCCAATCGCTTTTTATAGTAAAAATCAGCAAATTGGCCGAGCTCCGCTACAACTACGGGGAGCGATGAGAAGTGAGGCAGGGACGAGCTCTGCCTCACAGAAGCCCACAGTAACTTGCTGGAGCACGGGCACTAATTTAATGCGGGCACTTATTTTGTGAGCGCGCTCAAGCCAGTTACTGTGGGGTGAGGTGAGGCACAGATGAGCTCTGCCTCACCTCAGAATGCGTCACCCCACAGAAACTGTCTGGAAAGCGGGCCCTAAGCGCATGCCTGCACCATCTCACTGTATGTCACCAATGTAATGTTTGTAGATCCCTTTATTACATTTATCCTCGCCATCCATAGTCTCTAAATAACTTATTTCACGTATATATGATATTTAAGCTCGCTGGTCTCATCATACAACGGCAATGAAAAAAGCACCAGGGAAGGCAGCCATAACCTCTGCCGCACTGCAGGGGGCGCAAGTGAGCCCACAGGTTCTTGTTGCTACTGTTATTCTACGCAGAGACGGTAGACGCAAACAACAAACTAGACTTTTGAAACTAGAGGAAGATAAGGAGGACTTTTACAAAAAAGCAGCGCTGCAAAAAAGTAATAAAGATTGTTGTCCAGAAGGATAGCATGGGCTTCATCTTCAAGTCAAGGTAAGACCACCATTGTAATGAAAATGGGATCTTACTAAAAAAGAACAATCCAATATTTAGATTGTGGATATCCTTTTGTTGAACGGTCTGTTTAAAATGAATCGAAGCATCAGACTAAAAAAGCTTTTGAAAATAACCGAATATTTCGATTAAGATCAAAATATAATATTTGTAAATCTGACTCTGAAAGAGTCAGTGCCTCAGCAGCCATGAACCTCACCGCACGTCACTGGTACAACCTATAGAATTGCAACACGGCGTCAGTTTAGACGTAATTCTGTCCAAAGCATTTATTATTTTCATTTTCCCCCTCTCATATTCAGTGTGGACGGATTGAGACAGCGTGGTGTCCAGAGAGCTGCAGAGACTTCAGGGAGAAACCTCTGTGTGATGGACGGATTGAGACAGCCTGGTGTCCAGAGAGCTGCAGAGACTTCAGGGAGAAACCTCCGTGTGATGGACGGATTGAGACAGCGTGGTGTCCAGAGAGCTGCAGAGACTTCAGGGAGAAACCTCCGTGTGATGGACGTCCTGTCTGTTGGTCTGGAGAGGACTGAGGGTCTTTCCTCAGCGAGGAGGACCAGGCCTGATGGAGGAGCCCATGCTAGGCAAAGCTGATACCAACTGCACAGGCCTAGTCTGTCACTTTATTTGACTAAATGTGTTTACTTATACATTTAATAGGTTTACACCTTCTGTCCATATGTGCTTTTTATTTAAAACATGTGTGACTTTTGGTTCACATTTCAATAAATTGTATTTGTATTTGCTCCTTTCGTCCATTATTCTTACTGAAAATGTTAGATTACACATTCACATCCGACTGAAGATTGGCCCCATTTATTTGTGACGTTGCAAACTCTGCGGTTCAAGGCACAAGTGATGTGAAGCTCATAAAGTGAGGCAAATAGAAATAATCAGCTGATGGAGTGTAGATGTGGAAATAGATGCATTCGATCAGCTGACTGTGTTTTCACAATAAAAGTAGTTTCTTAGTGAATGTCCTGTACTGGTCTTAAAATCTCATAACATCAGCTTTTAATGTTCCTCTTGGATGTTCTTCTTGACCCTCAGAGAAGGAGAAGATGTCGTGTCTTTCAGGCATGTCCTTTCCTAACAAAAATGACAGGAAACATAAAACATTTTATTGCAGAACAAGTGTGTTATTTATGAAAGTGGTGTGTTTGTGTGTTTAGGGGCTGTAGATATCATTATGTTGTAATTGTAAGGCAAGGCAAGGCAAGTTTATTTATATAGCACTTTTCAACACAAGGCAATTCAAAGTGCTTTACAAAAAATGAAAGACATTAAGAAAATGGCATTTAAAATCATTAATTAAAAAGAAAAGCTAATAAAATAAACATTAAAAGAAAAGTTACAGTGATAAAAGTTACAGTGCAGTCTAAGATATGAATAGTTCAATTAAAAGCAGCGACAAAAAGCAAAGTCTTCAGCCTGGATTTGAAAGTAGTCAGAGTTGCAGCGGACCTGCAGGTTTCTGGGAGTTTGTTCCAGATATTTGGAGCATAATAACTGAACGCTGCTTCTCCATGTTTAGTTCTGACTCTGGGGACAGAAAGCTGACCAGTCCCTGAAGACCTGAGAGATCTGGATGGTTCATCATTTAGCAGGAGGTCAGAAATGTATTCTGGGCCTAAACCATTCAGTGCTTTATAAACCAGCAGCAGTATTTTGAAATCTATTCTTTGACACACAGGAAGCCAGTGTAAAGACTTCAGAACAGGAGTGATCCACTTTCTTAGTGTTAGTGAGGACTCGAGCAGCGGCGTTCTGAATCAGCTGCAGCTTTCTAATAGATTTTTTAGTGAGCCCTGTGCAGTAGTCCAGTCTACTGAAGATAAAAGCATGGACAAGTTTTTCCAAATCCTGCTGTGACATTAGTCTTTTAATCCTAGATATGTTCTTTAGGTGATAGTAGGCTGATTTAGTAACTGTTTTAATGTGACTGTTGAAACTCAGGTCAGAGTCCATGACTACACCTAGATTTCTGGCTCTGTTGTTTTGAACATTGCAGACTGAAGCTCAGCGCTAACTTTTATACGTTCTGCCTTGGCTCCAAAAACCATTACCTCAGTTTTATCTTTGTTTAATTGGAGAAAGTTCTGACACATCCAGTCATTGATTTGTTCAATGCACTTACTCAGTGTTTGAATTGGAGCATAGTCTCCTGGTGAAATTGTTACGTACATTTTTGTGTCATCTGCATAGCTATGGTAACTTATTTTGTTGTTTTTCATTATCGGAGCCAGTGGTAGCATGTAGACATTAAAGAGAAGAGCCCCAAGATGGAGCCTTGAGGAACCCCACATGTCATATTTGTCAACTCAGATGTGTATTTACCTATAGAAACAAAGTTGTTTCTGTCCTTTAAGTAGGATTCAAACCAATTTAGAACTCTTTCCGAAAGTCCCACCCAGTTTTCCAGTCGGTCTAGTAATATGCTGTGGTCAACAGTGTCAAACGCAGCACTGAGATCTAATAATACTAACACTGAAGTTCTGCCACTGTCTGTGTTTAAGTGGATGTCATTAAAGACCTTTACAAGAGCAGTCTCAGTGCTGTGGTTTGGACGAAAGCCTGACTGGAACACATCCAAACAGTTATTTAAATGCAAGAAATTACTCAACTGTTGAAAAACAACTTTTTCAATGATTTTACCTAGAAATGGGAGGTTTGATATGGGCCTGTAATTATTCATTACTGAAGCATCTAGATTATTCTTTTTTAAGAACGGTTTAATGACTGCAGTTTTCAGGGCCTGTGGAAAAATACCTGAGTGAAGAGATTTGTTTACTATATGAAGTAGATCTGAGGCCATGCAACGAAAAACATCTTTGAAAAATCCTGTTGGAATAATATCAAGGCAGCAGGAGTTGGATTTCAGAAGTTGTATAATGTCCTCTAGGTTTTTATCATTAATCTGATGGAACTGTGTCATGGTGTTTGAATTGATGTTAAGTGGACACAGAGACAACACATTTGCTGTTCCTGATGCAGAGGCACTGACTGCTTGTCTGATTTTCTGAATGTTGTCAGTGAAGAAGGCAAAATCATTGCACGCCCTGGTGGACAGAAATTCAGAGGCTACTGACACTGGAGGGTTAGTTAGTCTGTCGACGGTAGCAAACAAGGCACGTGCGTTGTTTTTGGTAATGATGTCAGAGAAGAACGATTGTCGTGCGTTTTTCAATTCCAAATTATAAAGGCCAAGTCTCTCTTTATAGATTTCAAAATGAACCTGGAGATTTGTTTTTCGCCACCTGCGTTCAGCTTTTCGACATTCTCTTTTTTCTGTTTTCACGGTCATGGCCTTTCTCCATGGAGATATTTTCTTGCCAAACACTTCCTTTACCTTAGTTGGAGCAATGGCATCTATAACATTTTTAATTTTTGAATTAAAATGATCTACTAGCTCATTTACTGAGATGTTAGCAGGGGCAAGTGTGGAAGAAAAATTCTGAGTAAACATTTCCCTAGTGTTTTCAGTTAAATATCGCTTTGTGGTTACCTCTTTCTGAACATTTTTGTGAACAGAAATAGAGCTCTCAAAGAAAACACAGGAATGGTCAGAGAGTGCAACATCAGTCACCACAACCTTAGAGATATTCAGACCCTTTGAGATCATTAAGTCCAGAGTGTGCCCCTTATTGTGCGTGGGCTCCGTCACATGCTGAGTCAGTCCATAGCTATCAAGAACACAAAACAGTTCTTTTGCCCCTCTGTCCTGGGGGTTGTCAACATGGATGTTAAAATCACCAACAATGACTAGACGGTCAAAGTCAATACACACTATAGACAGCAATTCAATAAAGTCATCAAAAAAGCTTCACAGTATTTGGGTGGTCTATAGATATTTAGGAACAGAGCTCGAGAGGAGCATTTCAGCTGAAGGGCCACATATTCAAAAGAAGAAAAGTTCCCATAAGATGTCTTCCTGCATTGAAGGGAATCATTGAACAGAATAGCAACTCCACCCCCTTTCTTATGCATTCTTTCCTGACTCATAAAACTAAAGTTGGGAGGGGTTGATTCGATAAGAACAGCTGCACTGGACTTCCGGTTTACACATGAGGCGATAAGCAGCTAAGAAGAGGAGCTCCCTGCCAAATAAGTTCAAAAAGGAAGAAAACCCCGATAAATGTGATTCGAAGTTGGAAGAATAGGTCATGAGCAAATGAGTAAATAAGAAAGGAATGGAGAAAAAGACGAAAGCCGAAAAACAGCTGGGAGAGATGCAGGTCCAGACGGAACACAGTCAGCCGCTAACGGCTAACGCTAAAGCTAGCAACGACGAGCAACCTAGCTGGGTGTCGGCGCTGCAGACTAGCTTAGATGCCATGCGGGATAAACTCGAGAAAGCCCAGCACAACATGGATGCTAAACTGGATCAAATTGGGAGCCGGATGGAAGAAAATCTAAGAGGAGTACGTGAATAAATGGGACAACTGAGAGAATATATGGACAAACACGGAGAAGATATGAAGCAAGGGCTTGATAGCTTCAGAGAGGAAACAAATAGAAACTTCGAGAACGCTGAGGCGGAGATGCGGGCCCAAAAGAAGGATATGGAGATCCTAGAAGAGCGTACGGCTGGGGTCGAGGAGTGGAGCACCGAAGTCCAGGACATTATTACGGCCTCTTTTGAACAACAAACCAAGCTCCAAGATAAGCTGTCCGACATAGAAGGGAGGTCGAGAAGAAATAATATACGAATCTGGGGGTTGAAGGAGGGAATAGAGGGAGACTCGGTCTCCGAGTACGTCGACAGGTTAATTCACAAGGAGCTGGGAATGTCGGAGGATATTAAGTTGGAGATTCAAACGGTGCACAGGGCACCTGCTCCAAAACCACAACCAGACAAACCCCCAAGAGCCATTATTGTCAAGTTCTTGAGGTTCGAGGTCAAGGAGAACGTCATTAAGACGGCCTGGCGAACGGCGATGGAAGTGAAGGGACGGAGAGTGACATTCGACCACGATTATTCTTCTGAGGTGGCGGTTAAACGTCGGAAATATGCGGGGCTCAAGAGAATTCTCAAAGATAAGGGGATTCGTTTTCAATCTCCAATGGACACACTGAGGGTTTACTGGAACGAAGGAACGATAGTGTATAAGAGTGCTCAGGACGCGGCGAGGGCGATGCGGCAGAGAGGCTGGCAGGTGCCGGACCCGGGAGTAGAGAGACCTACACTGCTGCAGAGACTGGAGGCAGCGCGCAAGTGGACCAGACTTCGGAGACGAGAGCGGGGAGACAACAACGAGATGGGAGTGAGGGAAGACCGGCACCGTATTGAGGGTGTTGATGAGTAGTCTATGAGGGAACAAGATACGGCGTTGAAAAGACAGAAGGATGAGAGGTGACGGGACACGGCGATCAGAAAAAGACAGAGCACAGACACAAACAGATTTAACCAAATTACTTATAAATGCTATAGCCTTTTATTTTGTGCCCCGAAAATACCTTTGAAACACTGCAGTGGGTGAGTAAGAAAGATTGTTATTTGTTTTTATAAAAGGAACCTGTATGGACATGTATGCAGGCTGGGGAATTATTTATCTATAACATTTTACGATTTGATTCGGACTAATTTAAAGAAGTGCTAATTCACTAGAAACATAGAATCACCTCCATCGCCAATACAGAGACCAGGGGTTTAAAGACTATATGAAAAATGTTCACAAAGTTCCGGCCGGGAGCTCCGGAGTTTAAACCACACGCTGGACAATTATAGTGAGCTTGGGAGATCAGCCACAGGAGAGATCTCCGCCACTAGGGGGGGCCCTCTCACTAGGAGAGGCCTTACCTTCCACCCACCAGCGGGGGAAAGGGGGATATTTTTTAAACCCCCGGGAACCTTGGAAGACCAAGTTCTGATGTTTAATTTGTATTTGTTTAGCTTAGCGGTTGCTGCTACTATATATATTGTGTTTTGTGACATGGAGGGAACGAAAAGATGCTTTGAAGGGAAATATAATGCAACGTAGGGGAATCAAAATGGTGTCGTTAAATGTCAATGGTTTGAACAATCCGATATTAACCAAATTTAGAAAGGAGGAGATGCAGGTTATCTTATTGCAAGAAACTCACCTATCAGTACAAGAACATGAAAAACTGAAAAGGTATGGATATAACAACACATTTTATAGTTCATTTAAACAAGGTAGGAGAGGGGTGGCTACACTAATTGGGAACTCAGTAAAATTTGAAATAAACAAAGAAATATATGACAGAGAGGGGAGGTATGTGGTGATCAAGGGGAAAATGGAAGGACAAATGGTTACACTAATTAATGTTTACGCCCCACCGGACAGCGATAAGACTTTTTTTAAGGAATTGTTTGATATCATAGCTGTGGAAATGGAAGGAATCCTGATTTGCGGGGGGGGACTTCAATGTGGTACTAAACTATGATTTAGATACAACAAGTACAAGGAAGGCTAGGACGCATATTGTCAGATACATGAACATACAACTGAAGGAACTAGGAATCACAGATATATGGAGAGATATACACACACTAGATAGACTACACACACTAGATAGACTACACACACTAGATCAGGGGTGTCAAACTCAATTTCATTGCGGGCCACATTAGAATTATGGTTGCACTCAAAGGGCCGGTGGTAACTTTAAGACTATATAAATATGCATAGATAAATATATATAATATAATGTATTATTTAACAATATTTCCTCTGCATTGGATTATTATCTGATAGGGTAATAACTTAACTACGTCTGAAAGCAGAAGTCTAGGGCAAATAATTGAAAGTAATTATTTCAAGTCTCTTCAGTGCCTTCTCACAAAACGAGATGCATTATGGGACATGTAGTTTATGGGCAACGTGCTCCTGTAAAGCGGCACGTAACCTTATAATAAACTTATTATATTCTTTGCAAGCTTTTGTGGGCCACATACAATGAGGTGGCGGGCCGGATTTGGCCCCCGGGCCTTGAGTTTGACACCCCTGCACTAGATAGACTACACACACTAGATAGACTACACACACTACTCTCACCCACACTCAGTCTATTCTAGGATAGATTACTTTTTTATGTCAAAGGGAGATAAATGTAGGGTAGAAGACTGTAGAATAGGTGTTACAGACCTGTCTGACCATAGTGCAATATATCTAACATTTAATCTAAATGGGAGGAGGAAGAACACCGTCTGGAGATTGAATGTGGGTCTATTAAACAATAAGGGGTTAGTGGAAGAAATAAAGAGAGAGATAATCAGATATAAGGAGGAAAATGATAACGGGGAAGTAGACCCAACTATTTTGTGGGATGCACTAAAGGCAGTATTAAGGGGGAAACTAATAGCACAAACGGCACACCTTAAGAGAACCAGACTGGAACTCTATCAAAATGTAACTGGGCAACTAAAAGAATTAGAGAGGCAACATAAAAATACAAATGACCCAGAGACACTTAGGAAGGTTAAGGACATTAGAGGGAAGATAGAAAATATATTATTAATAGAGGTGGAGAAGAAAGCTAGGTTTGTAAAGCAGGCATATTATGAAGGGGGGCCCAAAGCAAATAGATTATTGGCTAGAAAGATAAGGGCACAACAAACATTAAACACTATACATAAGATTAGGAATCCTAAAACCAATGAGTTACTAAGAGAGCCGGAGGACATAGAGAGAGCATTTGAGGATTATTATAGGACACTATACGCACAACCAACTGCAGCAGAGGAAGAGAGTATGAAGGCATTTTTAGAGGGGCTGGACCTACCATCGATAGGAGAAGAACAGAATAGGTTATTGAACTCAGATATTACAGAAAAAGAGATGGGGGATGCAATTAGTAGAATGAAAAATAGCAAGTCACCAGGCAGCGACGGGCTGCCATCCGAATTTTATAAGATATTCAAATCGGAATTAAGCCCCTTACTGTTGGCATCATTTAAACTATACTATGAAAGAGAACAAAACTCCCCCGTCATGGAAAGAGGCTATCATTACTACAATTCCCAAGGAAGGCAAGGATAAAGAATTATGTAGTAGCTTTAGACCAATATCCATACTTAATGTAGACTACAAGATGTATACGTCCATAATTTCGAAAAGATTTGAGACATTCATGCCCGACATTATAGATGAGGACCAGACTGGTTTTATTAGAGGGAGACAGACACAAGATAATATAAGGAAAACAATTCATATAGTGGAGGAGGCCCAAAGGAATTTTAGTGAGTATAGATGCAGAAAAAGCTTTTGATAGTGTGAACGGGGTCTATTTGTATAATGTCTTAGAAAAGTTTGGATTTAATGAAAAGTCAATCAAATGTATAAAATCATTGTATCATGAACCAACAGCTAGAGTGAAAGTGAACGGTAGTCTGACGGATCGGATTAAATTAGAGAGGTCGACAAGACAGGGCTGCTGTCTCTCCCCAACACTTTTTGATATCTTCATCGAACCATTGGCCCAAGCAATTAGACAGAACCAGAATATAAAGGGGGTTGAGGCAGGAGGTTTAGAACACAAATTGGGACTATTTGCGGACGACTTGATAGCATACATGGGGCAACCAGACGTGGGCTTCCCGATACTGATGGATTTACTGGAGGAATATGGACAATACTCAGGGTACAAACTAAACGTGACAAAGACACAGATTTTAGCACTAAACTACACGCCAACACCAGAGATCAAAGACAAATACAGAATTAGATGGGACATGGATACAATTACATATTTAGGGGTTAACATCACAAAAGGATTAGACAAATTATACAATGCAAATTATACGCAGATCAATCAGAATATCAAGAGGGATTTATGTAGGTGGACAATACAGACCTTAGACCTTAGTTCAAGGATTGAAATAGTTAAAATGAATATACTGCCTAGGCTACTGTACCTTTACCAATCACTACCTATATCTATTCCACAAAGTCAATTTATGGAATGGGATAAATGGATTTCAAGGTTTATTTGGGGGGGGAAATGCCCACTTGCAGCTACCCAAAGGGAGAGGAGGATTGGCAGTGCAGAGTTTCCAGGATTATTATTATGCAGCACAAATCAGAACAGTGGCATGTTGGTGTAATATGGAAAACGTAGCTAAATGGAAGGACATCGAAACAAATGGGGAAAACTACCAGATAAAAAAATTACTAGGGATAAAGAATTATTCAGGACACAGGAAAACATATTACAAATCACAAAATTCACTTTAAACACTTGGAACACGGTAATAAAGAGATAGAAAATAGGAAAACAGACAAAGATTTTGAGATGGATAACAAATGATAATAAATTCCAGCTGGGAAAAGAAGATGCAGGTTTTAAGCGATGGGCCCGAGGGGGCATCACAGCAATATGTAGGATGGTGGAAAAAGGGGAAATGCAGAGTTTTCAATATCTAAGAGATAAGTTCGATCTGGAAAGGGGTGGCCATTTTAGATACTTACAGGTGAGAGACTATTATATAAAAGAAATAAAAATGGATAAAAACACTAAACAAAATGGGGTAATTAAGGTCATGATTGAAGCATATGAAGGGAAGAAAGGCAGGGTGATTTCAGCTCTATATCAAGCTCTGTTGGAGAGTAGGGGGAATTCAACTCTATATATAAAAGAAAAGTGGGAGAAAGAACTCGGGATTGATATGACAGAGGAAGAATGGTATAATGTATGTAGAGTGCAGCATTCAACTACTGCGTCAAGGGTATGGAGGGAATTTGGCTGGAAAAACATAATCAGATACTTCATAACCCCAAAGATAAAAGGGAGGTATGCCCCCGGAACAGAACGCAGACCACACACACATTTTTTTTAAATGCCAAAAGATGAAGGGATACTGGGAGGAAGTCTGGGGAGTATTGAAGGGGATATTAGGTTATGAGGTTCCTAAGACCGGCCTGATGTTATACTTGGGGAATCTGGTAAAACACACAGGGTGGGGACAGATACCTGATTAAGGTGCTGCTGGCTGCCAGCAAGAAAACAACTACCAGAGCATGGTACAAAGCAGATCCACCTACGAAGGAGCAATGGCTGGGAGTAGTACAGGAAATATTTGATATGGAGAGATTCACACACATATTGAGGGTCCAGGAAGGGAAAAATGGGTTGAATATAAAAGAAAAATGAACGACACCACAAATTGAGAGTTGGAACCAGACCATGATGTTGCATTAAAATAGGATAGAAAGCTTCCATGTCACTGTTTGCTTGTTTTTATTATTATTTGTATTTTCTTTTTTCTTCTTCAATGGGTCTCTAATTCAAGTGTATACTGAACTGTATGTGGTTTTGTATGTTTATAAAAATGTCAATACAAATTTAAGTGCTCAGTGATAAAATCATTGATTAAAAATGTTTTTCCTGCCAGAGACCTGACATTTAATAAAGCTAGTTTAAGTTCGTTAAACACACTATCAGTCATGTTTTTTGTAACAAGCTGTGGCTGACATGGAATCACTGCTAAATTAGATAAACTCACACAAACGTTTGAGCACTTCCTGTTTCTAAACTGATTCACCGCTCTTAATCTATTACCTATCAACACAGATATCGGCAAAGCTATAGGCAGGCAGGGCCCCGGCATGTCCTGGAAAGAGTTGAGAGTGCCATACGCCCTTGAGCAGTGGCGGCGCCAGGGTATGGCTGGGGTAGGCTACAGCCATACCAAGAAATGGCTTAGCCCTACCTTAGCCCGACCATGAAAAAGTATGTTAAAGTAAGCATGTTGAGAACACGGATTGCGAAAATCTACCGGTCGTGTCCACAACACACAAACTGATCCTGCTGTAACAACAAGTGCACATTACTGACGCAATATGGTTGAGACCATTCGGGCTTATGCTAGAGGGGTGCAAGGAATTGTCTAAGTAGTGGGGGAGTTTTATACACTAAAGGTGTGGAAATCAGCGCGGCCGCGGTCAGATCAAAATGCCTCCGAATGCAATTTGAACAGACCTACAATCAGAGCAACGAAACGTTGGGTCTGCTGCGTCATGTATTACTGATATGTCACGTTCACAGTGAAAAGTCCCCAAACTCGCGCTGATTAAATTGCAGACAGACAGCAGAACTTCTAGGATTAATTGTATATTTCGGATGGATAGATTTGTTCTTAAACGCCCTCGCATTGAGGTACAAGTCGAACAGGTGCCAGAGTCACACGACCCACCTGAAGAGTGAATAGTGAGTTTTGAATATATTTTGTGATAGTAATTTGAAAAAGTGTTTTGTATGACAATAGAGACACAGGCCACCTGTTGTGTGCTGTGTCAGTCTCTCTCTGTCTCTCTCTCTGTCTCTCTCCCTCTCTCTCTCCCTCTCCGTGTCAATTCTATATGCCAACTTTTCTTGCTTCTGCCGCTGCGTAGCATGTTGTAACAACGTGGAATTAGCAGAATAGGCTGTTTAACTCACACCTGTTGCTCTCGATGTAATTTAGCTGATAAAAGGAGACTAATAAAAGCCTCACGCTTGGCGTTTCACTGTCAAGGGGTGCGATATAGCGTGTATGTAATTACATTACAAATACTGACTTGAGCCCCACCACTGTATGGGTTAGCCCTACCATAGATTACCCAACAAAAATACTCTGGCGCCGCCACTGCCCTTGAGCCTGGACCCAGCACATATCAGTAAGAGTTTGTTGCATTTTGTACACACACATCCTTATCAGGCTTCGGAGACTGCAGATGCTTTCTTGATGAAGACGGGGGAGATGGTGCGCGTCTCTGCGGTGATTTTGGTGGGCGTCGTTGAGGAGCGGGGTAAAGGACATGCTGCCAGCCCTGCGTTTCGCCTTAGTTTGGTCTTTGAACTCCTGGAAGGAATCGGTGCCAACCCTCTGTATCTCCTTCATGTGTTCAACGATCTCCAGGAGGGTGGGCGAGGGTGAAAGGGTGAACGGAGTATCCTCAAAGGCGTTGACAGGGGGGAGGTTGACGGGCAGTGGAGACTCCTCCATGTGTCTCATAGGTCTCCCATAATCAGAACATTCCTCAGGCGGGTGCAGTGATAATTCTTCAGGGTTTTCTGCGCGATGTGTTGTGTCTTTCTCCTGTTTTGATTCCTCTTGCCGCTTGTCCTTGGCAGAGGGAACAGATTGATGACGCAGGCAGTTGAATATGTTAGAGATAAACAATTTCACTCCTGACTTGTTCAGGCAAACTCAATTTTCCTTAAAAAGATGTCTGCGATCCCAGAAAAAGTTAAAGTTGTCAATAAAATGGACAGAATGGTCAGTACAGACAATTGAAAGCCAGGTGTTCAGTGCAAACAATCTGCTGAATCTCTCCACTCCTCTTCTGACTGGCGGTAGAGGGCCACTGATGAACACCTCCGCATTTAGAGAGCTGACAGTTTCCAACAAACATTTAAAGTCTTCTTTCAGCACTTCTGACTGTTGTTTCACAACATCATTTGTTCCAATGTGTAGTACCACATTCTTCACAGTCGGATGTTCAGCCCCAATATGCAGGATCTTCTCAGCCAAGTCAGATACCACATCCTTGGGAAAACAGAGTACTTTGGTGTTGTTCTTACTACACAGACCTTTTACATCTCTTACAGCAGAGTCACCCACAATCAGAGTTTCATGCCCAGTCGTTAGCTTTCCCTCTAGCCTTTTACTTTTGGAGTAGCTATTGGTCCTTACCCTGTTGTGTGAAGAGGACAGGTTATCCAGGGCATCAGAAAGAGATCTCCGGTTCTCGGTCAGCGGAGCGTATCTGTTCTGGATTGGCACACTTGGTGGTTTAGGAGGATTGTTTGTAATTCTCCCTTTAGCAGCTGTCCACTGCTGTTTCCTAGTAGGAATAGGGGTTGAAGAGGCGCTCTTCCTGGGTGATAACAATGCAGGCCAGCCGGTCGCATCACAGATGTCAGAGCACTGGGCTCTGCCTGTTATCCGTCCTCCCAAATCCCATGGAAATGATTTACTCTTAGGCTTTGCATCCAGAGAGTTCCAGGGAGGACTACCACTTGTAGATTTATTACCCGGTACACAGCCCTCCTGTTCCTTGGAATCCTTGTAGCTGCTAACTAGCTGTGAGTTAGCATACCCTTCTCCATTATTTTTGCAACACTGGTAAAGTGGTGTCATTCCCACGACATAGTCCATTCACTTCCACGTTAACTTCCAACCGTTGCATTTTCATTTCCAACACAGCCATCTTAAGCTAAATAGCATGCAGTAGCCTACCAGGCTTTAGCTGTTGCTAGGCCACGCTACTGTAAGACTGAGGTCGTCGTAAAAATGTTGAAATATGGCTGAAACCCTCCGTCTATTTACGAAGATGAACTGTCCCAGTGATAAGTTAATGTCCAGGAGCCGCTGCTCGAAGTTTTCAGAGAATAAGAATAGGAAAATCAGCATAAGAATTAAGCAGAGGCAGGAGCAAGCAGAAAAGCGTCTGCACTGTAAGAAAGTGCAGACACAAATTGTAATGTTTTTTTTTATTTCAACAGTGAGCTACAAAGACGATCAGATCATGCAAGAACAGTATGAATCTCATCAACATTGAAATATATGTTATTATCAAAATAATATTGAACTGTTATCAAAATGTAGTGCAACTGTAGAAGCTTGCTCTGTTGTCTAACTGAAAGAATAACTTTTACCACGTTTTTTCAGACAATATTGAGAGATAAATAGTAGCAGTTCTCACTATGTGTTAAATATCTTTGCCTTCAATACATTAAATTAAAAAGCTGACAAACCCATATTTCTTTAGCCTTTATTTATACAGGTGTAGATCTCATTGAGACACAAGGTCTCATTTTCACACAATCATATTGCTTGTTAACATCTAAATGTAACCTTTTGCATGGAAAAACCCCTCAACTTAACTGATGTGTAGGTGATCTAGTATTTAGTATTGTTTAATGGAATGTCAGTGTATTCAAGTCAATACTTAATTCATTTAAACCAATATCTTTCTTGATTCTTTGTACAGTATGAAAAAAAGAGTCTTTGTACCTGAGCTGAAGTTCACTACTGTGAGGAGTCCAGTTCTGTCTCTCACTCTCTGGTCCAGCCTGTCTGCATCACCTGGACACCTTAAACAAACAGATATATATGTAAAGTACCATGTGTACACACAATATAACTGATTCTCTTCTGTTGAACATATTGGATTGTGTATTGTCCGAGTCAGGGTCCTTTTTATTTTACTGTAACTTTGGAAGTTGTGTTACCAATGTTTACTGTTTATTTGATACCCATTTGGTAATGCAATTAATAAAAACAACGAGGTTTGGGTTCGTTCTTCAGATGACTGTGACCTTAACGTGTAAGCTCAATAATGAACTCCAGCTCAACCAACCATATTGTAATATCTAAGTAATCATCTTGAAATATGACATTATTTGTAATATACACACATCTTATTGTGAGGTTGATTTCACATACACTACTTCGACATGAGCTTGTCTACATACTTGAGCATATCCAATTTAAATTAACCTTAGCGATGCATACAGTTCCGAGCTACATAATAAAATATCTCTCTAAGTTACAAGGATGACCTTATTTTATCAACCTCAAACAGAAGCCGTTTGTTCTACAGAATTATTCCGCTTAACGCTTAACACTTGTCTATTTCGTTTTAACCTTTATATATACAGTCTATTATTTTAACTTGGAGACTACGATTAGCATCGTTAGCACCAATGTAGCTACCACTCGCTTACACGCTAACCCAAGCCTTAACATTCATTACGTAGCTGATTCAAATCATAAACACATCAATAAGTACTCAAATTTCACTTACCGCAAAAACCGCATTCATGCACCGTCTGTTTTAACCGCAGAGCGAGTCACAATAGTCCGATATATAAGCATGAAGAACAAACAACCACGGCCGGCTTCAAGTTGTGTTCCCTGGGTGAACTGAGCAGGCAGAGTCCCTGTAGAGCTTCACGGAGCAGGTAGCAGAGAGACGAGAAGCTAGCAGCAGCAGTCACTTGACAGAGCTGTCACTCAATGTGACCACGCCCTAATATATGCATAACTTTAAGGCTTAATATTAATTAAACAGATGAGTTGAGAAAAAATGCACCCCCCACACAGTAGTCATGAAGGGGGAATCTAACTATACAGAGAATATGGTTTTTTGAACCACGATGTAAACATGTTTATTTCTGCTGTAAAGTTGGGCATTTTAACATGGGGGTCTATGGAAATTGCTCCCTTCTGCAGACTGCTCCTACTGGCCACTAGATGAACTGCAGTGTGTGGCACTTCCGTATTGGCGTCCCGGCTCTTCCCCAGAGTTTGCCGCTTGGTTCTACATCACCATAGCTTTACATTGGTGGGGAGCCACTAAGATGACCCTGCTGAAAAAACCAGCATAGACCAGCATGGATTTCATGCTAGTCTTTGCTGGTCTTTGCTGGTTTATGCTGTTTCATGCTGGTCTATGCTGGTGAAGCTGGTTGCTTTGCTGGTCTGCCGGCGCAAAAGGCTGGTAGACCAGCATGGTGTTCCTGGTGAAGCTGGCATACCAGCATGGTGTTGCTGGTGAAGCTGGCATACCAGCATGGTGTTCCTGGTGAAGCTGGCATTCCAGCATGGTGTTCCTGGTGAAGCTGGCATACCAGCATGGTGTTCCTGGTGAAGCTGGCATACCAGCATGGTGTTCCTGGTGAAGCTGGCATACCAGCATGGTGTTCCTGGTGAAGCTGGCATACCAGCATGGCGTTGCTGGTGAAGCTGGCATTCCAGCATGGTGTTGCATGGTGTTGCTGGTGAAGCTGGCAACCAGCATGATGTTGCTGGTGAAGCTGGTATACGAGCATGATGTTGCTGGTGAAGCTGGCATACCAGCATGGTGTTCCTGGTGAAGCTGGCATACCAGCATGGCGTTGCTGGTGAAGCTGGTATACCAGCATGATGTTGCTGGTTTTTCAGCTTCACCAGCATGATGTTGCTGGTGAAGCTGGTATACCAGCATGATGTTGCTGGTTTTTCAGCTTCACCAGCATGATTGCTGGTGAAGCTGGTAAACCAGCAAGATCTCAATGATGGTTCAACAGAATGCTATTGCTGATGAAGCTGGATTACAATAGCTAAAGACTGTTTACATATTAATAATGCAACCAGTACTTACAATATATTTGTAGCTGTAACTTCTTTATTTTTAGGTAATAAATGAAGAGAGAGAGAGAGAGAGAGAGAGAGAGAGAGAGAGAGAGAGAGAGAGAGAGAGAGAGAGACAGAGCGATAGAGAGACAGAGAGAGACAGAGAGAGACAGACAGGGCGGGACACGGAGGAACTGCGAGACAGCAGTGGTTGAACCAAAGTGGTTTAAAACATGGTTTTAACTGGCGCTAACGGTCGGGGAGTGAAGATCAGTTGAGAGCCGTTTCTGTGACTCTGCCCACTTCTGCTCTTCTGAGAGGAACCGCTCTGACAGCTCTCTAGTCTCTACTGGGAAACAGCTAAAAGTCCTTCTGGAGGTAAGCAGCGTAGATGTTTTTTGGAAAATCTTCCCATTGGGATATAACTATCGTGGGCAATGTATTGAGGCGAAGGGATCGCTTTGGCTTTTTACCGTTGCTTGCCAGTCTAAATCCCACCAACAGCATATACTTATACTGCATGGGGGATGGGTGGCCCAACGTCAATATGAGGCCCACTTTCCATATATTACACAGTAACACAAGTATTCACTTACTGTGTACTTGCAATAAGTGTTTGAAAGGCGGGGAAAAGTTGTTTAAAATAGTCTGATACTACCAGAGTTCATCACTGCACATTACAAGCCAGGAAAAGTGAACCGAACAGAGCTTGTTATCAAAAGTTATTAATTAGTAGCACTTTCTGACAATCTTCTTAACCCAGGAGTAAGTGTTTGAAAGGCGGGGAAAAGTTGTTAAAAATAGTATGATACTACCAGGGCTCATCACTGCACATTACAAGCTAGGAAAAGTGATTGAATCCTGGGTATACATTTTGTAAATAGTCTGATACCTCCAGGGCGCATCACCGCACTTTACAAGCCAGGAAACGTGATTGAATGCTGGGTATACATTTTGTATATAGTCTGATACCTCCAGGGCGCATCACCACACTTTACAAGCCAGGGAAGGTGCCTGAATCCTGGGTAAACATTGTTTAATTGTTTAAGTGTTTTTAAATGTATGGAACCGTGTTTTGTCACTTTCAAAACTCTCCCGTCATTGGCCGGATAAGGGGGGTCGATTTGGAATTACATATGGACGTTAATATTCCATTGAGATGAAGTACGTCCCACGGCCGGAGGAAATCCATGTTGATTTTGTCAGAAACCAGGAGAATTCCCTCACTTTGGTGCAGGTCAGAACGATGTTTATTGAAAGTTTACATCACCAAGGTTTAATTACTGAGTGAATGGTTGTAGTATGTTGAGCATCTGCCGGGCTGTTCATTGGCTGTTCATTGGCTGTTCATTGGCTGTTCATTGGCTGTTCATTGGCTGTTCATTGGCTGTTCACTGGCTGTTCATTGGCTGTTCATTGGCTGTTCATTGGCTGTTCATTGGCTGTTCACTGGCTGTTCATTGGCTGTTCATTGGCAGTTCATTGGCTGTTCATTGGCCGTTTATGCCTGTTAAATACCCTTTCCCACAATCCCGAATGCAAAAACAAATATGTATACAAATATGTATGCACCTATATATACACAATCAACAGACACATTTATACATGCACACATTAAGACCTAAATAAAAGCACAACAATCAATAAATACAAAATAACAGTCACTTCAACATCTTTGAGAATGTGCATTAGTGCAGACGGTCCATAGCAGCGTGAAATAACCCGGTTATTTTGTGGGTTTTTTGTAATTATTGAGTGGGGATTGCCCACAGTGTTGAGTATGTGAGTCGCTTTGGATGATAGCGTCTCACAAGTAACATGTAAAAGTAGCTTATGTGTGCACATGCATTTAACGAATCGGGTTAATGTTACGGATTGGTTAGTGACGAAGGCGAATCGGTGCTGCGCGTGCGTGGATCCAGGAAGTACCCCAATGTGCGATGCCTTGCGAAGGCCCCTTCACCGCTGCTTGCAGCTTTCATTTGTATTTGTATTACATTCTCAAATATACGTAGTTTGGATAAAGTAATTACATAAAGGTAATCTGAATAGTACGTTTCTTTACTGAGAAAGTTATACAACTTAACAACTCACTCACATGTTTAAACATGGTTTCTTTGGAGAGCAAAGGTTGATAGAGCTGGTGATGCTAAGCAAAGTAATACGACTTACACTCTAAACAGAAGAAGCTACAGAAAATAAGGCAATGTGGAAACACCCACGAGCAGGCTAAGAATAAGGTGAAGACTGCAGAGAAAGACCCTTGAGGTTCAGAAGGTTACAATGTTTTTTCCCATGAATAAGGTGGAGCTGTAGTTCGTCTCTGTTGCCAGCAGAGGGCAGTGATACGTGAACAGGAAAGTGTGAGGACACAGAGACAGAAAGACCCAGGAGACAAAGTGAAGACATCACATCAGCTTAATTATTTTTCATTTATTGTCAGCATGAAGCAAATAGTGATTCAGTTTGACTTTAAACGTAGACATTATCACACTGTGTGGATCTGTTTCCATCTTAAAGTGATGAGTGATTACATGTGATCGATATCAGCTGAGGACATGTTGCTGTCCTGCAGAACTACAGCACAGGACGGACCTTCATGCTGATGGATTTCAGGGAGTAGCTATTACCCTTCCAATGGTACCAGCTCACTTCTTTATTTGTATTAGTGCCATCAGCCCCCCAAAGATAAACCCCGTTGGGATTTGCGTATTCACAATTATTGTACCAGAACGCCCCCAGGTGTGTTCTGGCGCAGTTAGAAGAAGAAGAGTCCTGGTCTTTGTCGAAGGTGGAGAACTTCCGTCCGTTATGATAACTCATGGAGTCTCCTACAGAAACACAACAAGTGTATAATCAGAATATTACAATACAACTAATACAGGGATGAAGTATCTCTGCGTTGGTCCCTGAAGGCAGCATGCCCCGGTCCAATGGGATTTCTCCATGTGATTTTGGAATATTGCAGAAAGTAATCTCCACATATTAACAACACTTTATGATTTCTGAAGTTGAAATGCATCTCCAGAATATATTTAACAACATTAGGCTGTAAAGGAACTACAGCACGGTCCCTTTGGGTAATGTTCTCTTTGTCAATCAGTCATTAGCCTAAGGACAGCCCAGATCATTCATTGTTAAAGATATAGGAAGGGATACCTCCAGATGTGTGATATACAGAAGAATGTCATGGGCATATAGCCACAGTTCCTGATCTGCTGTCGTTACCCCCTTATCTCTCTCTGATGTCTGAAGCCAGTCCTACGTGTGAGAGCGTATTCTGAATATCAGAAAGACATCAAGCACTTCCTGCTGTTCCTCACCTGCCCCTCCATCAGTGAATCCAGAAACATGCAAAGTGAACCCGGAGACCTCGGGGTCCACGGAGAACGAGGAGTACCGAGCGAACACTGTGCCGCCTTCAAAGTCCTCCATGTCCACCAGCAGCTCGTACTTCTTCCTCAGAGTCAATCGGGAGAGATTCTCAAGACCTGCAGACAAACAGACACCATGAACGCTAGGAAACTGAGAGTTTGATCAAGTCAGGACCTCCGGTTCGTCTTCATCTCTCACCGAGCCAGTATTCTCCGACAGCGTTACCAAAGCCCATCTTGTAATGATCCCAGGGCCGGTAGAAGTTTACGGAGCCGTCCACCCTCCTCTGGAACACCTGGGGGAAATACTAAATCTCTCAGCAAATATAATGGACATTTCCAGTCCATGGAAAAAGAGCATAACAGAGTTTAACCAGCCTCTACTGGGAACAGGAGCCAATAGTAGATCTAAGGTGGAGCCTCTGATTTCTCACTGCCATTCACTGAATGCATTCAGGAGCTAACCTGACTAGCATGGTTTAGCTAACACACTTCAAGTGTCCCAACAGTCTCTGGATAGATTTATCAAACTGTAGATTTGATAGATTAGACTAAATACTTTACTTTGTTTATCCTGCACAAAGATACTGTACGTATATTTCATCTCTGCTGTCTGACCAGTAGGGTTGGGTACCGAGAACCGGTTCCGGTTCGGAACCGGTTCCAACATTTCGATTCCAACGGCATCATTTAGAAATGTGAATTTCGGTTCCGCTTTTCGATGCCTGAGGAAATGTTTCTCGCCGGTCTCCGTAGCCTACTATATGACTGCGGCGGGGCGGGAAATGTAGCGTTGTACCTACACTTCCTACAGCGTGACCTGGGACCAGGGCCGGCCCGTCGCACTGGCGTTATAGATGTTCGCCTAGGGCGCCAGATCTGTGGAGGCGCTGCGCTGACAGCTCTGGGAGGGAAAAAAACATTTTTGACCGTTGGGGCTCATCCTAATTTTCGGCCTTGATGTAACAACATTCATAATTAAGTAAATGTAACACCCTTTTCACCCCGGTTACACGTTTCATTTGCCCTGTACGATGGGCGCTGTAAGTGATGAAAATGGGGGATGTTGGCTTATCTGGCAACCGCAGCTCACAGCCAAAGTGCGAGTGAGCGAGGGAGAAAGGGAGGGCGCTGTTGTTATTAGCATCTGGTGCTAGCTGCTCTAACGGAAGAAGAAGATGTTTCTACAATGACGTGGAGGGAGAGTCCTCTCCAGTCAGACTGAGAGGCTGATAACTACAGCTCAGTGAGGTAAAGGACTCTGAGGGTTTAGATAGTTCACTTTAGTCTAAGTTCAAACGGTTTGATCACAATTTCTGTAAACACATATTTCCAAGGCACTCCTTTATAATTATTGGGATAAAACAGGTTTGAAATCATTCCAATGTAAACTATAGGACAGTAAACCAGACATATCGTTTTAAACTGGAGAGATAAAAAAATATGCATAAATAAAATAGTAAAATAAGATATGAATGAACAACAAAAATAAAACACGTTACATGTATTTGTTATTGGCTATGGGTTATTGGTTATGCTCACATACTTATTTAATTATTCCAATGTAAACCGATCTTTTTCATATGGGTGTTTGGAGTTGTACCCCCTAGATCTAGTCTCTAGTCATTCTGCTTAAAGTGCACCAGATTGAAGCATTTTACTTTAAAATGTTCAAACATTTCTTCCCGGTATGCCTGAGAGGCAGATATGCTTGTTTTTCTCAACAAGAACTGTTTTTAAATGGGGGGGGGGGGGGGGGGTGGTTCCTTTAAAAGTTGCACTGCTGTAGCTTCAGTGGTTCTCAGGTTACAGTTACATAGCAGTGAATATAAACAGACTGATTAATGTGGATATTACTGTAAACTAACCTGTGTAAAAGTTTCTCGAATAAATGTAATTTTTTTTGGTGGAAGAAGCGTGTATATTTTTTTACCCTGCCCCTCAAAGAATCGGAATTGAGAACCGTTAAGAACCGGAATCGAAAAGTAGAATCGGAATCGGAATCAGAATCGTGGAAATTCAAACGATACCCAACCCTACTGACCAGGTTTCAGTTCACAGATAACTGGGGGCCAGATTTAGCTTTGGAGTTAAGGTACTCACCGTCCACCGTCCGCCCAGTGAGTCCATGTCACAGTACACCTACACACACACACACACACACACACACACACACACACACACACACACACACACACACACACACACACACACACACACACACACACACACACACACACACACACACACACACACACACACACACACACACACACACACACACACACACACACACACATTCTCATTAACACATCCTATCCATTTGATCAGTGAGATATAGTGTTGTATGAAGTCTCTCAGAGGATGTACCTGGACAGGAGAGGTGGATCCGATGGGGTAGATGGGGTAAACTCCACTGGGTTTGGTGTTGTCGTTGTTGTAGATGTCGCTGCAGTCTATTGGGAGGTGGAGGACGAGAGACATGCCGCTGTCCAACAGCAGAGCCAGGAGGACGAGGCCGACTGAGACAAGCTGGATAGATGACATGTTGTTCTGACTTGAATCTGAGAAATCCTGAGTAAAAAACTGAATTCTGGGAAAAATCTGATTACTTTTAAAAACGGAATTCTGAGAACACAAAATACATTTCGGGGAAAAAAGTCAAAATTCTGACTTAAATCTCATAACAAAAAACCTACTTTTTGTCAGATCTAAAAACGAATTGCACATGTGGCTCTCATGCTCTTCCACACAGGTAAGATAACAAAGTACATTTTATCCTCATATTTAATCACACCATATGAAGGATATTATAATATATATATATATGTATAGCAAGTATACAGAAGAGGATCAGGGCCACATGTAAAACATCTTTTCACATCAGACCAAAAGGGATTCTTCTTTTCAAAAAGTCAAAGTTCAGACTTTAATCTCAGAACTAGAAAAAAACACTTTTTGTCAGAAATAAAAAAAGATATCACAATTATCCTCTTCTATACAATGAATAAAAGGTTATAAAGTAAGTTAATCAACAACTGTACTTTAGGTCATTTAGCTGAATGCAGGACTTTGAATTATAACAGAGTATTTGAAATGTGAAATGGTCCTCACCTTCATGGTCATGTTTCTGCTGCAGTGATCTGAAGGAGGTCTTCCGCAGTGTGTCCACTCTGCCTTCCTGTCTTATTTATGTTGAAACGTTCTTCCTTGTTCCACCTTTCTTCCTCAGTGTGCTGCCAAAAATGTTGACAAGGGGAATTACTGTCCCAATGAGCCCAAATGATCAAGGGGAATTACTGTCCCAATGAGCCCAAATGATCAAGGGGAATTACTGTCCCAATGAGCCCAAATGATCAAGGGGAATTACTGTCCCAATGAGCCCAAATGATCAGGGGGAATTACTGTCCCAATGAGCCCAAATCATCAAGGGGAATTACTGTCCCAATGAGCCCAAATCATCAAGGGGAATTACTGTCCCAATGAGCCCAAATGATCAGGGGGAATTACTGTCCCAATGAGCCCAAATGATCAAGGGGAATTACTGTCCCAATGAGCCCAAATGATCAAGGGGAATTACTGTCCCAATGAGCCCAAATGATCAAGGGGAATTACTGTCCCAATGAGCCCAAATCATCAAGGGGAATTACTGTCCCAATGAGCCCAAATGATCAACGGGAATTGTGTGTTTGTTTAAGTAAATAAGAATTCCACCGCTATTCATTCATGTGGGCACTTTTTCATCTATCTGCAGCTTTTCCTTTTTTTCGTTCAGACTATTATGCTATACAAATCATTAATTATATTTTATATTTCAACACAATGTGGTTTCCACACAGAGTAATACTTAAATATCAATCCCTTACATGTTCAGATAATCAATGTTTAGTTTTCTGTATGATTTTCTTTTTGGGTATTTTCTTACAAGACCAATCATCTTCCTCTACAGCAGGACACTTTCTGAATGATATGGGTTTTAATAGTGATGCATGTTGGCAGCACATTGAGGTAGAGTGGCTCAAGGAAGAAAGGCATGTAGGTGTGTTCCCTAATACACCCTTCCTCATGGGGACAGGTTTGATAAGGACCTTAAGAAACACATGTACACACACACAGACACACACTCACACACATTTAATAGTACTCAATTGTAGCACTATATATCAGAACATGTCAAAGAAGAATGAATGCATTACTGCATGAACGTACTTTATGTTTGAATACATCTTACCTGTGGGTTAGTATTGTGCGATGTAAAGAAAGCAGTAGCTTTCCAATGTGCCCCCTGAAAACAGTTTGAAACGTACAAGTTTCACAATAGTTTGTGAAAACAAATAAACCCATCGCATATGTATTTCTTTGCAAGCATTTCATTCCAACCTGGTGTGTTGGTCAAGCAGTAACGAAACAGTCCCTTGGAGAGGTGGTTTAGTAAAGGCTAAGTTTGTTTCAGACCCTGCGGCGGGGGGGGGGGGGGGGGGAACATCAGTTGATTGATCTTGCTGATTATTTATAAACATATCTCCATTCGGTGGATTGGTGGAAAGTAATAAAGTACATTTACTCAGGTATTGTACTTAAGTACTATTTTGACATATACACTTTACTTGAGTATTTCCATGTTATGCTCGTTTAAAATGTTGCTTCTTTTCAGAGGCAGATATTGTTCTTTTGAATCGTTTAACTTTTTGACCATCTTCCAATACATCACTTCACTTTCAGACAAAGTGAGGATCAACGTCCTGAGTCCTGAGTAATGGGCCTCTTTTGAGAAGGGCCCGCATGAACGAATAGCAAAGGTTGTGGCGGGGAGGGGCCCATAGACGATGAATATGTACAAGGTCCAGAATGTTGTGACCCTTTAAGAACGCTCTGTGTTTGGCTGAACTTTGAGGAAGAATCTGTTTCACTGTCACGATGTCCCCTTGTTAAGTCTTTGGCTGCACATTGAGGAAGCAAAAGAAGCTGATCTGGTTTGTTCCCCCTGATCCACATCTCTTCCTCTAAGTCATGCCAAGAACATTGTTATCTTTTGAGACGTGACCCAGATAAAACACAATGGAGGTCTTTGACGTGTGTGTGTTGAGCAGTAAATAAGTGTGTTACCGTCTAAGAGGGGGCTGGAAGTTATTTGGTTTACCTGTTGAACAATAAAACAGGATCCAAAAACCCTGGACACACGATAAAGGAAATGTTCAAGTTCGGCTCTGATCGTAACAACAATATTTTGTATTCGCGAACGGCCCGATGTTGTTACGATCAGAGCCGAACTTCCTTAGTTTATTCTCCCGTTAGCTCCCGGTTAGCTCATACTGCAGCGGCCGCTCTAAAGTATTCACTGTCCGACTCACACAAGCAGCTGATACATATCCCCAGTTCCCCTTCAGTGAATGTGTGTCAGTCTGAATTGACGCTGTTTGGCATCACAACGCTGTTATGAAAGTTTCTCTGGTATAAAATGGGTGATGTTAGCATAGCAACCGAAGCTAAACTGACTACTTGCTATTGCTATCCTATTGTGGCATAAACCGTTTTCTACAGGCACATTTTACCGGCGTATTTTTATTATGATTCTACTTGTGATAGTCGGACACGACAACCTGTGCAGCCCATGTATTGATTCCATCCGATAGCTGCTATAATACAAAACAAAACGTCTGCCTCTCTCCACAATGATCAATAACAGTGAACGGATGGTCAAAGTAAGGTACAAATAAACAGAACCACACGCAGCCTGGTTAGTGTTGCCTGACTTTATAAAGTGTGTTTATAAGCACTACTGCTTGTAGGCAGGCATGACAGTCGACCCATGTTCAGGGGAGGTGGGTTTAGTTTCCTGCACGCCTCGACGTAAGAGAGACGTAAGCGACGCCACCTCTTAGCTCCGAAGCTCTTGCCTCTAGACCGACAATTTTTTGGAGCTGGAAGTGAACCGGATTCCGGAGCTAAGAGGCGGCGCAGCTGCGGTGTGAACAGGAAAAAACTGCACTTTTCAGGCTCCAGCTCCGAGCCGGAGCTGAAAACGCGTTGGTGTGAAAGGGGCACTTGAGGGGGTTTCCCAACATGTTGTTTCAGTAAATTAAAGGGTGTTTCATGTTGTCGTTGCTGTGGACCTTCTTAATACCTTGGAAAATGCCGTTTAATACTTTTTAATACTTTTTAATAGCCTTAATTTTCGCTAAATTGATTTAGCAACTTTTAATACTTTTTAAGACCCCGCGGACACCCTGACAGTTGTTGATGAACTTACTTTATAACCTTTTATTCATTGTATAGAAGAGGATAATTGTGATATCTTTTTTATATCTGACAAAAAGTGTTTTTTTCTAGTTCTGAGATTAAAGTCTGAACTTTGACTTTTTGAAAAGAAGAATCCCTTTTGGTCTGATGTGAAAAGATGTTTTACATGTGGCCCTGATCCTCTTCTGTATACTTGCTATACATATATATATATCAGTGACGTGCGGTGAGGTTCATGGATGGTGAGGCACTGACTCTTTCAGAATCAGATACAAATATTATATATTTTGACCTTAAAGGTGGCGGGGTAGGTAATTTTGGAGAAACCAGCTCGAGTGCGCTAGAATTTGAAAATACACATCCCCTCCTCCAACACACACGAACGCGCACATGACCAATGAGGGCACGAGATAAGTTTGTGCCCAGATGGAAGGCTGACAGGCAGGTTATTTTAGCCGGGCCGGCTAAAATGAGTGGTCGTGCTTTTTACAGTACTACGGCTTCCACAGATGTTTTTATGTATTTTTTGTCAAAGCACTTCAGATATTCATTGCTATCGGGATGTTAAGAGCATTCCATGGAATATAACAAAAAGTGTATATCGTGCCGGTTACCCAAACTTACCTACCCCACCTTTAATCGAAATATTCTGTTATTTTCAAAAGCTTTTTTAGTCTGATGCTTCGATTCATTTTAAACAGACCGTTCAACAAAAGGATAGCCAAAATCTAAATATTGGATTGTTCTCTCTTAGTAAGATCCAATTTTCATTACAAATGTGGTCTTACCTTGACTTGAAGATGAAGTCCATGCTATCCTTCTGGACAACAATCTTTATTACTTTTTTGTAAAAGTCCTCCTTATCTTCCTGTAGTTTCAAAAGCCTAGAAATGTTGTTTGCTCTACCGTCTCTGCGTAGAATAACAGTAGCAACAAGAACCTGTGGGCTCACTTGCGCCCCCTTCAGTGCGACAGAGGTTGTGGCTGCCTCCCCTGGTGCTTTTTTCATTGCCGTTGTATGATGAGACCAGCGAGCTTAAATATCATATATACGTGAAATAAGTTCTTTAGAGACTATGGATGGCGAGGATAAATGTAATAAAGGGATCTACAAACATTACATTGGTGACATACAGTGAGATAGTGCAGGCATGCGCTTAGGGCCCGCTTTCCAGACAGTTTCTGTGGGGTGACGCATTCTGAGGTGAGGCAGAGCTCATCTGTGCCTCACCTCACCCCACAGTAACTGGCTTGAGCGCGCTCACAAAATAAGTGCCCGCGCTAAATTAGTGCCCGTGCTCCAGCAAGTTACTGTGGGCTTCTGTGAGGCAGAGCTCGTCCCTGCCTCACTTCTCAATCTCATCGCTCCCCGTAGTTGTAGCGGAGCTCGGCAAATTAGCCGATTTTTACTATAAAAAGCGATTGGAATCAAACAGAAATCACATTTACAACACAGATCAGTGGACACATTTTATTATTATTATTATTTGTATTATTATTCTTTTTTTCCGTTACATTGGAGAATGACAAGTGAGGCTCTGCCTCACCTGCCTCCCCTGACCGCACGTCGCTGGAATATATATATATATATATATATTATAATATCCTTCATATGGTGTGATCAAATATGAGGATAAAATGTACTTTGTTATCTTACCTGTGTGGAAGAGCATGAGAGCCACATGTGCAATTCGTTTTTAGATCTGACAAAAAGTAGGTTTTTTGTTATGAGATTGAAGTCAGAATTTTGACTTTTTTCCCCGAAATGTATTTTGTGTTCTCAGAATTCCTTTTTTAAAAGTAATCAGATTTTTCCCAGAATTCAGTTTTTTACTCAGGATTTCTCAGATTCAAGTCAGAACAACATGTCATCTATCCAGCTTGTCTCAGTCGGCCTCGTCCTCCTGGCTCTGCTGTTGGACAGCGGCATGTCTCTCGTCCTCCACATCCCAATAGACTGCAGCGACATCTACAACAACGACAACACCAAACCCAGTGGAGTTTACCCCATCTACCCCATCGGATCCACCTCTCCTGTCCAGGTACATCCTCTGAGAGACTTCATACAACACTATATCTCACTGATCAAATGGATAGGATGTGTTAATGAGAATGTGTGTGTGTGTGTGTGTGTGTGTGTGTGTGAGAGAGAGAGAGTTGATGTGTCAGGCAGGCCTCAGTCTCAGTGTCTTATCTGACATATAATTGGTCAAAAATGGTACATTCTCCGTTAGCCTACGAGCTCCCCGTTTGAGCGAAGGACTATTCCTTCTCAATGTAGCATGACATTGGATATGCGCTTAACTTGTCCTGGATTGGAATTTTTCCGAACATTTCCCTAGGAGGAGTTTCAAAAATGTGCTTAAAATGCATGAAAAACGAATTAAAAAAAAATTGCCAACTTTTTGGGGGGCGGGGCTAATGGAAGGCAATCTCAAATATGTCCAGATTCATAAGAGCAATGTGTATACAGCGTTTCGTGAATATTGGAAAAACTATATACGAGTAGTTTGGAATAATTTGGAGTAATTTGTGGCATGTAAATCGTCAAAAATGGAACATTCTCCGTTAGCTTATATGAGCTACTCGTTCGAGCGATCAACTATTCCTTCGCAATTTAGCATCACATTGCATATGGGCTGAACTTGTGCTGGATTGGAATTTTTCCGATCATTCCCCTAGGAGGAGTTCGCAAAAATGTCCTTAAAATGCATGAAAAATGCACATTTTTCAAAATGGCCGACTTTCTGGGGGGCGGGGCTAATAAAAGCAAATTTGAAATATGTCCGCAATTGTAAGAGCAATGTGTATACAGCATTTCGTGAATATCGGAAAAACTATATGCGAGTAGTTTGGAGTAATTTGCGACATGTAAATCGTCAAAAATTGTGTATTCGCTGTTAGCTTACGATTAAGCTATCAAAAATGTTCTTCTCAATATAGCATCATATTGGATAGGGAAGGAACGTGTCCTGGAGTGGAATTTTTCCGATCATTCCCCTAGGAGGAGTTTGCAAGAATGTGCTTAATATGCATGAAAAACAATTTTTTCAAAATGGCCGACTTCTTGGGGGGCGGGGCTAATGGAAGCTATTTACAAATATGTCCGCAAATCCATGAGGAATGTCTGTGCCAAAATTCGTGAACTTCTGAGAAACTATATGTGACTACCACACAATAGGGGGCGCTAGTGAGCAGTTTTTTTGAAAGATTACGTATTTTTTTTACATTCTGGAAAAGGTCGTGGGCTCTGACGTGTGTCCCAAGTTTTGCGTCCGAAGCTCATTTTATGCTATCGCAATTTAAAAAAAATGTATAGGCCACTCCCACATTCTGCATTTGTTGCGACACTTTAAATCTCAGTTCGTAGTCAACCCCAGAGTATGTGTAAAAAAATAAATTAAAAAAATCGTCATTATAAATTGGTGGCGTTTTTGGCGCCCCCTATAGTCCAAAATGAAAATTATTTGGTGTGCCTATTCCCCAAGACAGACTGAACCTATCCACCAAAATCTGTGATGTTTGGATACATTGTTGATGAGTTATGAGCATTTCTTTCTAAGCCCCGCCTTTTTGCGAGTACGTTTTGATTAATGGCGGCAATATTTATCGTCTGAACATTCTCATCTCCTAGGGTAATGTGTCTGACCCTCCACCGATGCTGTATACAAAGTTTGGTGTTCAAAAACTGAAAATGTAAGTTAATATTTCACTGTTTTGAACATTATGCTAATTAAATTAAATAAATGTAGGCGGAGCTTAGGGTTTCAAGAGAATTATTTGTAGACCAGGTCCACCCAAATATGTTTGCAAAATTTCAGGTCATTTGGAGTTACGGTGCGACTTTGTAAATGTATTCCGAAATGGGCTTTTGATAGGTGGCGCTAGTGAGCAGGTTGGAATATTTAACCCATTGAGTCCAGAATATTGTATTTTTCACCAGTCCTGGCGTCCGTGCAAAATTATACAACTTTTGAAGCGCCCTAAAGGCCTCAAAAACAGGAAACGCCAGCAGAAAAATAATTATTCCACCAATAACAATAGGTTCCTCGCACTTCGCGCTAGGACGCCGTTGGGTCCTAGCGCTCCGTGCTCGGGCCCCAATAAGAATAACAATACAGTCTCAACGAGTTTATCTGAGGCCTGTTAGCATGGGCGGCTAACAGATAGCTTCCAATGCATAAGATGAGATGCACTTTATTGATCCCAATCTGGGAAATGATAGCATTGCAGCAGCATAACAGACAGGGCATTGCACATGAGAGAAATTAAAAGAGTAGAAATAAACACTTCTAAAATGTAAACATCAAAAAAACTAAACAGAAATAAAACGGCATTAAAAAAGAAAAAAATATACATTTTGAAGAGTTAGGAACAGAACTCTCCAGCCACCCAAAGAAAGAGGCGGTATGGGTTTGCTCAAATTGATGGAGTACTGCTGCTCAGCTAAGACCTATTTACTGTTGGTGTGAAACGGAATTTAGAGCAAAGAGGAAGGATATGGAAAATGAATGAGAAGAAAACACACATTGGGAACACATGAATTCTATAGATACCTTCAACTAAGGGACAGTTACAAGAGGGAAGTCAGATCAGATTCTTCCAAGGAGTTGAATAATATCATCCAAATAATAACTAAAGCATATCAGGAAAGAAACATAAGAATCATTTCAGCATTATATCAAGGATTTAGCAAAACATGACAAACAGTCAACTAAATATATCAAGGTTAGATGGGAGGAAGAACTCCATATAGAAACACCAGATGAAGATTGGCATGATATGTGGAGGATCCATCATTCATCCCCCAGTTCACATGGAAGAATCTGATTGGTCTCTTCATAACACCAAAGGTGAAGAGGAAGTCCACAGAAGTGTTGGCGACAATGCGGTTCTTATGATGCTGACCATATGTTTTTAAAGCAGGGCTTATTTTTCTCAAACCACTAAACACAATTCACAAAACCATACATAAAGTGCAAAACACCTCATATATACTGCAAATACTTAAAAACGTGGATGAGCTTAAACTTTTTGATGTTAAACACGGCCAAAACTAAAAACTATACAATACTAAGTTATTGTACTCGGGCCAAAGACTCTACGAAATAAACTATATTAACTATGGATGGCATTAATTTGGCCTCCAGTGAGACTGTAAGGAATCTTGGTGTTATATTTGATCAGGATTTATCCTTTAACGCCCACATAAAATCAATTTCAAGGACCGCCTACTTCCATCTACGTAACATTGCAAAAATCAGGCATATCTTGCCTCAAAACGATGCAGAGAAACTAGTCCATGCATTTGTTACTTCAAGGCTGGATTATTGTAACTCCTTATTATCAGGGTGTACCAAGAAGTCAGTCAAGTCGCTTCAGCTGATTCAAAATGCTGCAGCTCGTGTACTAACCAGAGTTAGGAAAAGGGACCACATTACTCCTGTTCTGGCTGCCTTACACTGGCTCCCTATAGAACACAGGATAGAATTTAAAATTCTTCTTCTCGCCTACAAAGCCCTTAATGGGCAGGCGCCATCTTACCTTAAAGAACTCATTATACCCTACTGTCCTACTAGGGCATTGCGTTCCAAGAATGCAGGGTTGTTGGTTGTTCCTAGAGTCTCTAAAAGTACAATGGGAGCCAGAGCCTTTTCTTATCAAGCTCCACATTTGTGGAATCAGCTTCCAGTTTGTGTTCGGGCGGCAGACACCCTATCCGTTTTTAAGAGTGCGCTTAAGACCTTCCTTTTTGATAAAGCTTATAGTTAGGGCTGATTAGATTCAGCCCCTAGTTTTGCTGATATACGCTTAGTTTGTCGGGGGACATCTTACTTCTTCCTTCTGTCTGTCTATACCAGAGTTCCCGTTAGAATATTTTTTCGCCGGTCAACATGTCCGTTAAAGTTTAAATCTTCCGGACAAAATTTGAAAAGTGCCGGTCAAAGGTCTTCTTAGTTATTTATTCAGCTTTAAAACAAATTGATATGATTCGATATTAAACAAACTAATTATAGTAGATTAACTATTCAAAAGTGCCTATGCTGTAAAATGTATTATCTTTTCAATTTTCACACGGCATCTATTGCACGTCTGTCCGTCCTGGGAGAGGGATCCCTCCTCTGTTGCTCTCCCTGAGGTTTCTCCCATGTTTCCCTTTAAACTGTGGGTTTTCTCCGGAAGTTTTTCCTTGTACGATGTGAGGGTCTAAGAACAGAGGGTCAAAGGACAGAGGGTGTCGTATTGTCATAGTGATATTCTGTACAAACTGTGAAGTCCACTGAGACAAATGTAACATTTGTGATATTGGGCTATATAAATAAACATTGATTGAACTCTAAATGAGCTGATTGTAATCTGCTGCAAAACACAAACAATATGCAGGAATGTGAGTCTGTTTCAAAGGCCTTTTTCTTTTAGTTTGATGATATAAACAGAACAGAATCAAACTGAAAACATCGTAAATATTCTCTATATTAATAAGTCATTGGTTCTTCTTTTAGACCAGAACAGACTGATAACTCAACAGGAACTATCAAAAACATCCCAATGGAAGTTTAAAGAAACTACTACAGATTAATCAGTCAGTGGTTATAGTACACATCAGAAAAGTAGTATGACAACAACATTAAACATATTCAAAACTTCTGTTGATAAAGATGGAGTTTAGATGAAGTCATGTATGAACATTGTCAAACAGAGTTTAGACAGACAGATTTTTCTCATGTGAATTGTCGAAGGACTAATTAATTGTCCTCTTTTTTTGTTGTAGATTTGACTTGGAAAATGTCAGGTTCAGAAGAGTCTCCAGGGTTGTCCTCAGTCTCTGGTTGTAAATGTCTCTCTGGATCTGAGTTCCTGGCTGGTTCTGGCCCTCCACAGTCCTCTCCATCAGCTTCTGTTTCCATGTGTTCAGCTGAGCTGCTGGCTGGAGGCTCTGCCTCCCTGTTCTCCTCAGTTTGAGTTTGATGAAGCTGTGAGGACTGACTACCAACACATTCATGTTTTTTGACCTGACGACTCCAGGTAAATCTTTTTTCACAAACACTGCAGCTGAATGGTTTCTCTCCTGTGTGGATTCTTATATGTCTCTTTAAATCTCCTCTCTGTGTAAAAGATTTCTCACAGACTGAGCAGCTGAACGGTTTCTCTCCTGTGTGGATTCTCATGTGTCTCTGTAAATCTCTTCTCTCTGCAAAAGATTTCTTACAGACTGAACAGCTGAATGGTTTCTCTCCTGTGTGGATTCTCACGTGTGCAATTAAATTCCCACGATCTGCAAAAGATTTCTCACAAATTAAGCAGCTAAATGGTTTCTCTCCTGTGTGTATTCTCATGTGTCGTTGGAAATGTCCTCTCTTTGGAAAGTATTTCTTACAGACTGAACAGCTGAACGGTTTCTGTCCTGTGTGGATTTTCATGTGTGTCATTAAATCTCTTCTCTCCGCAAAAGATTTCTCACAAATTATGCAGGTAAATGGTTTCTCCTCGGTATGAATTATGATATGTCTATTCAGACTTGACTTGCGGCCAAATCTTTTCGCACACTGAGAGCATCTAAAGGGTTTCTTTCCAGTCCTACGTCTTGAATCACTGACATGGTCTTGTTTATTTCTCTGAGACTTTGAACCAGGTTCTCTGGTCTTCTTCCAATCAGCACTGTCTTCAGTCTCAGGTTCAGAAGAGTCTCCAGTCTCAGGTTCAGAAGAGTCTCCAGGGTTGTCCTCAGTCTCTGGTTTGTACATGTCTCTCTGGATCTGAGCTCCTGGCTGGTTCTGGTCCTCCACAGTCCTCTCCATCAGCTTCTGTTTCCAGATGTTCAGTTTGTCTTTGATGAAGCTGAGAGGACTGAGGTTTCTCTTCATCATCTTCACTCTTCACAGGGACAGGAGTGAATGTGGACTTGGTGCCATCAGCCTCCTCCAGCCCTTGAAGCTGCTCTCCCTCCTGACTGCTCCAGAGTTCCTCCTGTTCCTCTTTAATGTGTGGGGGGGGCTCTGGGTCCTCCTGGTCCAGACTGGAGCTCCACTCCTGCTGCTCAGGGGGAACCTCTTCTTTAACCACCACCAGCTGCTGGACGTCTGTAGGAAACGGGAAACACATTCAGAGAAACTGTTGAGTATTCAAATTTGAAATCTAACCACGATGTTCCGCCCACTGTGTATTTGTGTTGGCTCAATAGTCTGTCAATTACACCTTTTTCCAGATGCCCTGGAGAGTTTCAGGACAATAGGTGAGTTAGTACGGTAGCTGGTCTAAAACGTAGTTTCACTGCCGCTTAGCAAGGCGTCTGCCGTTCAAGGAGTGTACAAAAAAGTAAAAAAATCTGTCCTGCTTAACGGTTCCTAAACGCGGTAGACCCTGTATTCTACCGGGTCCGTCTGCGCCGCGGCGACCCGGTAGAATACAGGGTGACCAGGGGCGGACTGGCCATCTGTGTGTTCTGGAGAATCACAGAACGGCTGGCTCGGTTCGCTGACGGCCGGCACCGCCCTTAACTTTTTTTAAAGTTGCGCTGACAGGCGACAGAGGTCCACTGTTGCCCCGCAGCGAAGCTCCCCCCGCCCTCCCGTAGACAGTTCACGAGCTCAGTCACTTCATAACACCAAAGATGGTTCGCGGTAAACGCTCTAAAGTGTGGCTCCACTACACTAATAAAGAAAAAGACAAGGTGCAATTATTACTTGCCACAGTGCAATGCCTGTGGAAAGTTAATAGCTTGCCACAGGCATAGCTCAGTTCAAATAAAGCACAGCTATTGTGCAATTCATTTGTATTGCATATATTTTTTTTATTTGTAAAAATTTCAGTTAAAGCTTAAAAGAATAAAGATATGTTTGTCCATCCAAACGTTTGACCTCTTTCTTTTACAATTTTGGAATCAAAACGGGGAATCAATAAGAATCGGAATCGATACATTTCAGACCATCCCATTCCTACATAAGACCAATGATCTAAACATTCTGACTTTCTTCTCAAAATCCTGAGTTTTTCAGAATATCTTTAAATGCTGGCCTTTTCAGAAAACCTCAGAATTTTCTTAAAATCAAAACATTCTCACTTAAATTCTCAAAATTCGAACACATTTTGTCAAAATCCTGACGTTGCTTCCTGACTTTCCGGCCGCGGCTGTACAATAACATGTTTTTTTGGTTGTTTTCTTTGTCACACGAATATCAAATCGGTCGGTGATGCAGATATCAGGGAACAGAAGTGACCCAACTATTTATTATACATCCATGCCCCAAACACGGAGCAGCTTTCTCCACCAACACAAGCAACACCAGCCCAGCACCAGAGACAGAATGACCCGCTCTGAATCAGGCCGTGCCGCTGCGGCTCAGAGACACACGTCGATTTACGTTTTGTTTTTAAAACTCTACTTTTACAATCATGTCAGGTGGATTTAATCAAGTCTTGGATTGCAGAGTATAACTGTCCTCTTGCTATTTTCATACGATAAATGCGTGTGTAAAGTCTGTGAAGGCGGGAGGAAAGCTTCTGCGATCACCGTCTCTCCTCTGTTCCTCCAAACCCCCTCCCTGAAAACACTGAGTGACAGGCTGACAGGAACCTGATAGAAACTTTATTATTCATTTAAAGAGCTTACGAAATTAAGGACAATACTGTTCTTATTACGATAATATATACTATTATTAATGGGAAATCATTTGTCATTAATGACAATATGCCCGCTGTATTTATAAATCGTGATTTATTACAACTTTCCATGCTCGCTTCCGATGTTACACGACCGCTTGAAACAAAACAGCTTTCGCCGGTTAGTGGCGTCACGCACGTCACAAGTAGAACATTTAATGGCTGATGTCGGACTCTGGAGACAGAATAGAGTGACAGTGAGTCGTCAATAGATTCAGGGCACTTTCAAGAAGAGGAGGATTTTATTGAAGAGGATGCCGGTGTGGTGGAATCAGATCATGCGGGCGAGTCTAACGTGGTGGAACCATACCAGTTTGAGCCACAGTAGTCCAGTAGCGGTAGAGATACAGACGGGAGCGAACATGGGGGTGATGATCCTGGATTTGGCGGAGATCCGGTGCGGCAACAGAACACAGACTGGTATACATTTGACTTTAATTCATAGAGATTCTCAATAAATAGTAAATCAATAATAATAACTCTGCTGAAAAAACCAGCTTAGATAAATGTAGCTGGTCAGGCTGTTGAAATTCACCAGCCAGTAGATATTAGGTTGGAATGGTTGGCTGGAGAGGGGTTTTGGACACTTTAGCTGGCCAGGATGGCTGGTTAATCTATCTATCACCAGCTTATGTTAAATAATAGTATTAATTATAAAACGGATAAGTCAAATCAAGCAATCTGATTGGTTCTTAGCCGTGATATACTGAGCGTATATCACGGGTAGAATTGTAAGTTACTTTTCACAACAAGTCAGTATCCCTCCGCGTCTGAGAAAAAACACTATACCGTTGGGCTGAAAAGCAAACTGCTAGCAGTTTGCTTTTCAAACTGGAACAAGAAAGCAGCGGAGAAGTAACGGGGCAGAAACCCTCCTTTTTACGCAGCGGTCCAGACATAGACATCAAACAACGACACATATTCAGTGTGGCAGTTCCTTTGACATTCGGCAGGATATCTAGATACTATCCCAAGGTTTGACATCATGAATTAGTGCTACTTATTAAAGCAAGCAAACGATGTTTTCAATCTGTAATCAAAGAGGTCCGCAAAAACAACTATTCGACCAATCAGATTGCTTGATTTGACTTGTCCGTTTTATAAATATATTTACATTTCTTCCGTTACAAAACAAACTTACAAAGCAAAAAGATGGAAACATTTAAGATTAACTTTCGACCTCCGGGGGGTCTCACTATGGAGGAGTGGATTGAAGGAGTGCCTATCTCCAGAGAGAAACGACGACATGCAGAGCTACGTGAAGAGCAGGCAGACCAACTGGGAAAGTAGCACCATTCAAAAGCTTTCTGATGCGGGTCTTGAAACAAAGCAGAGAGATTGATGACCGTTAGTGGCCACAGGTGCGAAAGCTCTCTCCAGAGCTACTGGAAGCCCAATCTCGGGGACCGGAGAAAGTGGAGCAATATTCTCACCACGCCGAGCAACAGCCAGAACAACCTCAACCTATACAAGTAACCCGTAAGCCATGCTACTGATGCTGGACAGGTTTTCCAGTGGCTGCACAATAAACGGCAACAAACAAATGAATGTAAATAAATAGCCAAATAATGGATCAACGCTCTCTGTCTGATATGTTCGCCAGCTGTTAGTGTTGTTGCATAGCAACCACCTCACACTATGTTTCGTGCAGAAGGCAACGGAGGGACTATTTTATTTTGACATCATTATTTACTAATAAAAACTATTTAAATTAGAGTGTGTATTTTTCTTTCATATTGCCACACTTGGTAACCGTTTTATAAAAGCAATAGCTCACTTCAGGCGTGATATATGCTCATTATATCACAGCTAAGGGGCGTGGTTCGGGCCCGACGCGAAGCGGAGGGTCGACAACCCCCTTAGCTTAAATATTACCATGCTAAAGATTGCTAACTCGGTAATATAAGATAAAGGTATAGATAGGAGGTTTATAAAATCGACAAGTTAAAATTATTTGTTATTGTTTGTGATGCTAATGATTTTTTGAAATATATACAGTTCTGTTTCATGAGTGTTGAGAGCTGT
>CM053243.1:4598715-4675183 GCA_028583405.1 Pogonophryne albipinna
ACTCTGGTACTTCTACTTTTACTCAAGTACAAGACCTGAGTACTTCTACTTTTACTCAAGTACAAGATCTGAGTACTTCTACTTTTACTCAAGTACAAGATCTGAGTACTTCTACTTTGACTAAAGTACAAGATCAGAGTACTTCTACTTTGACTCAAGAACAAGATCTGAGTACTTCTACTTTTACTCAAGTACAAGATCTGAGTATTTCTGCTTTTAATCAAGTACAAGATCTGAGTACTTCTACTTTTACTCAAGTACAAGACCTGAGTACTTCTACTTTTACTCAAGTACAAAATCTGAGTATTTCTGCTTTTAATCAAGTACAAGATCTGAGTATTTCTGTTTTAATCAAGTACAAGATCTGAGTACTTCTACTTTTACTCTAGTACAAGATCTGAGTGCTTCTACTTTTACTCAAGTACAAGATCTATACTTATACCACCTCCGTTTATAGCCTATGAAAAAAAAAACTATTAGAAAACGAAGGCTAAAGCTAACGTTAGCAGAGAGTGACAATGTATGCTAGTTAGCTAGCTCAACGATAATATTGCGACAGAAAAACTTTTAAGTGCACATCGCGCTCTGCCGCTCCGACAGGGAGCTCTGCTCTGAACACCTGAACGGCCCGTTCTAACAGCTGTTCACAGCGATCCAGTCTGTGCCACAGTGACTCCGGACCGCACAGTTAATATTAACGAACGCACCCGTAGGTAATGTGGCTGCTGAAGCTAGACCATCATCGCGGAGCAGCAGAGCCGACAGGCAGGAAGACTCGAGCACACAGCTCGCGCTGCATTATAATATATAAAAAAAGAACACCATGCGTGTCATGATGGCACATAACAGCTCGCGGCCGCAGATTACTCCGGGTCCCAGACCCCCCCATACCCCAAAAATATTTGTATTGCAGATCTATATGAATCACACAAACGACCTATTTTGGATTCAAAACGGCGAATTTCGCCGAAAGGTGAGTGATTTTCATGCCTGTGTGTGTGGGAACGTGTGTGTTCATACCTGTGTTTATGTGCGGGAACATGTGTGTGTTCATACCTGTGTGTGTGCGGGAACATGTGTGTGTTCATACCTGTGTGTGTGCGGAAACATGTGTGTGTTCATACCTGTGTGTGTGCGGGAACATGTGTGTGTTCATACCTGTGTGTGTGCGGGAACATGTGTGTGTTCATACCTGTGTGTGTGTGGGAACATGTGTGTGTTCATACCTGTGTTTATGTGCGGAAACATGTGTGTGTTCATACCTGTGTTTATGTGCGGGAACATGTGTGTGTTCATACCTGTGTGTGTGCGGGAACATGTGTGTGTTCATACCTGTGTGTGTGCGGGAACATGTGTGTGTGTGGGAACATGTGTGTGTTCATACCTGTGTGTGTGCGGGAACATGTGTGTGTTCATACTTGTGTGTGTGCGGGAACATGTGTGTGTTCATACCTGTGTGTGTGCGGGAGCATGTGTGAGTTCATACCTGTGTGTGTGCGTACGTGTCTCTTGAGGTCGAAGGTGTCGTTGAAGCCTTTCCCACAGAAGTTGCACGGCTGTCTCTTGGTGTCGTTGTGGCACTTCAGGTGTCTGTTCAACATGCGCTGGTACTGGAAGGTCTTCTCGCAAATCTGCAGCCAACAATACCAACAATTAATATATGTAAAACTTTATTTACATGTTGATGTAGCAGAGACATGAAGAAGAGGGGACACATGTTGATGTAGAAGAGACATGAAGAAGAGGGGACACATGTTTATGTAGAAGAGACATGAAGAAGAGGGGACACATGTTGATGTAGAAGAGACATGAAGAAGAGGGGACACATGTTGATGTAGAAGAGACATGGAGAAGAGGGGACACATGTTGATGTAGAGGAGACATGGAGAAGAGGGGACACATGTTGATGTAGAAGAGACATGAAGAAGAGGGGACACATGGTGATGTCGAAGAGACATGAAGAAGAGGGGACACATGTTGATGTAGAAGAGACATGAAGAAGAGGGGACACATGTTGATGTAGAAGAGACATGGAGAAGAGGGGACACATGTTGATGTAGAAGAGACATGAAGAAGAGGGGACACATGTTGATGTAGAAGAGACATGAAGAAGAGGGGACACATGTTGATGTAGAAGAGACATGAAGAAGTGGATTTTGCACAATAGGCGAGTTGTTTTCTACGTTGGGTTACCTGGAATAGGCGCAACCTTTTCCCGAGCGACCCACAGGAAATCTCCCACGTTGAGCTTCCCCTTCACATCGAACGTCACTCCGTTCCTCTGCAGCTCTTTGACCAGATCCTGCTTGCAGTTTTTGCTTCCGCTTCACAAACACACCGACCGTTCAGGAAACACACAACACACACACACACACATTTGATTCACACAGTTTAAAACACACAGCGGTCTTACCCCGTTGTCTCAATGAAGTCCACACAGAGGATGATCTCGTAGGAGCCGGGAAGGAGACTCCAGGAATTTGGGTTTCTGCTCGGTACATTTTGGGGTTTCCCTGAAAAGAACATCCCAGGAACGAGAACCCTCGGCTGGGAAGCAGAGGAGGTCGGCCTCTCTGTAGGTCTGGAAAAAGACGGTTCAATTCCTTTTATTGTATTTACAAACAGTTCAACAACACAAGTGCAAGCATAAAACATAATGGATATATTTCGGTCTTAAATATATATTACTTACACATCTACAATTGGAGAGTTCATGTATTTTACAGAAACATTACAAGCTAAAACACACAAAGGAAAGTCTACATATTTTCGTATATAAAAGTAGAAAGCACCGTATTTTTCTGTATTTACTTTTTACATGTATATAGTTGACCTATTTTTGTATTTTACTTGCACCGTTCTATATATTTGTGGACTATATTTATTCCTTTTTATGTCGTAAGTTGTTGGAGGAGGCTGGGACTTGAGATTGTCAGAACCAAGACCACGTTATCTTGAATCTTGAATGTTTAAATGGTCTCTAAACACTTAGTCTATACAACATATGACAAAAGGAAAATAAAGGTACGACTTAAATGCATTTCAGAGTAGAGTTACTTGTTGAAATAATGATACATTTTTGTCCCAGAGGTTTTGAAGCACACTCACTGTATTCTCTCCTCTTCCTTCTCCTCTTCGTCATCATCACTAACAGTGAGGTCCACAATCCCCGTGCCACCTTCCTCTCCCTCCTCCTGCTCGTTTCCTTCACTCCTGGCCTCCTCTCTGTCTCCTTCTGGACCTTTAGTTCCCTCTAAAGACTCGAGGCGCTCCCCTAAAGCCAGACCCTCTTCTGTCAGAGAATACCTGAAGAGGGAGGAAGAGTGAACTCCATTTAAAAGAAAGAGAAGCCCCCGTTTCCACTTCAAAACACTCTGAATCTGAAATCGTACAGAAATAATGCGTGTGTCAATCAATCAATCGAGTGTGTGTGTGTGTGTGTGTTTCCTCTGTACCTTGCAGGGTTGTGGGTCTTCATCACCAGGTTCTTCTGGATCAGAGTGCTCACTGAAGACCAGGCCGTGTACTTACTGCCCAGATCTGGCTACAGACACATAAAAGTTAACTGAATTAAAATACAAATATTCAGGACGCTCTGTGCCGTCATATCAGTCAATAAATGGCCAATAAATGGCCAATAAAAAATGGTGCTCAAGCTAATTTTGTAACAAAAACATTAATATTTCATGCCTACAGACTCAAAATTTTTTGAATAAAGAGTATTATTAGGAAGTATTTTCAATTGGAGTATTTTCTCTGCTTTTGACGACAATTTTTGAGTAATAATAATGGTTTATTGTTAACAGGACATCCCAACACAAGTCCCTTTATATATATTAGTTTCAGAACATCGGTGTGTTCATTTTCACTACATAATCCTCCACAAAGAACTCCCTTAATATTGAGTAGAATAGAGAGTAGGAGTCAGCCATCTTGTTGTTGTTTTTTCAAAAATGGAATGCCTGGGCAAAGTTACCCAGAATGCATCTTCACTGTTGCCATGGCCACATCTCTACATGTGAGCATTGTGCAGAAATTCCAAGTGATGTCATGATGATGCTGTGATGTGCTTTGTGACATCATCCATAGTTCCAAATTGGAACCTGCAAGGAGACCAGTTTGAGTTTTAAGGCACAGCATATCTTGGCTTAGCAGAAACCAGTCCGACGCTGACAACACACCACGAAATTCTGCTTTTTCCCCGTGAAGAAACAGTTAGGTATTACCAGTTGCTACTGTGTGTGTATCATTGTCATCTTAAAAAAACATGTCCTGCAATAAGGAACAAGTGGAATTGGGAGGTGACTACGCTGGAGTTAGGAGGAGTCTTGGGGCAGTTCAAGAACATCTCAAGACCCTACATGTGGAAATGCAATCCATACAAAAACAGTTCGGCAGCTTTCCAACGCTGGGGGAGCAGTTTGACGCTCTGAAGGCCGAGGAACGTGTCGCGAGGCGCAACTGTGCCTACCTCGAAAAAGTAGTGAGGGTTCTTAGTGAGAAGATCGAAAATAACGTTACTGTAGAGGCGATGTTCCAGGGACTAATCCAGACAAACAAGGAATTGGAGCGTGAACGACAGATCCTCCAGGGACAGATGTTTGACAAGATAGATGAGCTGGATAGCATCGATGCTATCAAAGCCGAGCATGAAGCTGCACTACGTGGACAGAGAGAGCTCGAAGCACAGATTAAAGAGGTGCGTTCATCGATCCAAAGCTATTCTGCTGCAGAGGAAATGCTCGATGCATTGAGAAGTGACGCAGAGGAAACCATCAGAGTAAATGGTGGCCTTGAGGAAGAACTTGAGTGTCTCAAGCAAAGGAAAGAGCAACTTCAGGATCGTTTCCAAGTGTCTAAGGCAGAGATAGAGACGGTTTTCCAGAAGAACCAGGCTCTTCGGCAGGAAGTGGACGATCTCTGCAGGGAGCTTGAAAATGAAAGCATGGTGCAGTTTGAGATGGACAAAATGAACCGGTCGAAATATGAGTTAAGGAGCCAAACCGAAGACTTGCAAGAAGAGATCTTTGAGCTTTCACAGAGGCTTCTGGGTTTAGAGGATCTTCAGGGGTCATACGACGTTGCGAAGGAAGAAAAAGAGTTGATTTTCGAGCAAATTCAATTGTTGCAACAAAAGAAAGTCGAGTTGTGCCAACAACTTGAGAACGAGGACACCATTAGGGAAAGTTACAACGCAACGGTGACAGAAAAATCCGCCATGAGCCTCAAACATGTCTCCCTGCGAGAAGAAGTGTTGCAGCTCAAGGAAAGGTATCTGCGTTTCATGGAGCTCGAGGACTCTTACAAGGAGGCGAAAGCTGAGAGAGAGGACGTTAAGAGGAAGAACAATGCTTTAATGAACAAGATCCAGGGTTTGAGAAATGAGGTTCACAAGGGAAAGGATCTCATGATCAAGTACAAGGCTTTGATTGCATCCAAGGAGACCTTGAGGTGTGATAGTGCCGCCATAGAGAAGGATCTCGTGGAACTTAACCTACAGATTGGTGTTTTGAGGAAGGGTCGTTCTCAGAACAAAACCCTGCAGGAAAAGATGAACGACCTGCAGTCTATGTGTGATGAGCCGCTGAGGGAAAGAAACACAGCGGTTCAGAATCCAAACGCCGATCGGGACCAAATGAACGTGAATGTGAACAACGTCACCGTTCACAATGACTTCCTTGAATTCAAGAAAACGTTTGGGGAGAAAAGAGCTCAGCAGGCCAAAAACACAGCGGTTCAGAATCCAAACTGCGATCAGGACCAAATGAACGGCTTGAATGTGAAGAAGGTCACCGTTCACAATTACTTTCTTGAATTCAAGAAAACGTTTGGGGAGAAAAGAGCTCAGCAGGCCAAAAACACCGCGGATCAGAATCCAAACAGTGATCACGGACAAAGGGTCCAAAAAGATCAATACCGAATGAACGACTTGAATGTGAAGATCCTCACCGCTGACAATGACTTCCTTAAATACATGAAAGCGGTTCAGGAGAATCCAGCTCAGAAGGCCAGGAGATAAAAGCCACTAACTTATCCGTTGCATAACAGGTTTTCTCCGGGGGCACCGGGTTTTTCCCAAAATGTACGATTTAAAAAAAAAAAACATTAGTAAAATGTCTTAGCATTACATCAGGGGGCTTAGATATTATTCCAGCAAGCTACAATTACAACGAGATAAATACCACGGGTTAAAGTTCATTAACTTGTCCGTGGTATAGCGGGTTTTCTCCGGGGGCACCGGGTTTTTCCCAAAATGTACGATTTAAAAAAACCAAACATTAGTAAAATGTCTTAGCATGACATCAGGGGGCTTAGATATTATTCCAGCAAGCTACAATTACAACGAGATAAATACCACGGGTTAAAGTTCATTAACTTGTCCGTGGTATAGCGGGTTTTCTCCGGGGGCACCGGGTTTTTCCCAAAATGTACGATTTTAAAAAACCAAACATTAGTAAAATGTCTTAGCATGACATCAGGGGGCTTAGATATTATTCCAGCAAGCTACAATTACAACGAGATAAATACCACGGGTTAAAGTTCATTAACTTGTCCGTGGCATAGCGGGATTTCTCCGGGAGCACCGGGTTTTCCCAAATGTACGATTTAAAAATAAATAAAACATTATTAACATGGATCTTTTTTTTGTTATTACATGTTACACGCTTTTATCCAAAGTGACTTACATACTCAATACTGTGGACAATCCCCACAGGAGCAATTTGGGGTGAAGAGTCTCAGGGACACAACAACATGCTGACTGCAGTGGGGTTTGAACCTGTGACCCCCTGATTCCAACACCTAGGCACTAACCCACTATGCCACACGCCCCCATCTTAATCTAGAGCTTGGAGTTTTGAAGAAGGGTCTGTCTCATGTGGTGACATTCGATGACTTGGATGGTTTGAAAGCGGAAATAGACCTCCTGCTAAATAATCTGGATGATGTCAACGAAGAGATTTAGGTTCAACGGTGACTTTTAAACATTATTAAGATTGTCTTAGCATGGCATCAAGGGGCTACACATGTTTTACCAGAGATGGGGACTCGAGTCTGTGACTCGGACTCGAGTCGCACTTAAGTCGCACACACAGAGACTTCAGACTTGACTTGGACTCTTGCTCAAAAGACTTCGGACTCGACTTGACTCGTGTTTTGGGACTCGTGAACAATCATTGTGTTTTCTATTTTTGGCGTATTAAAAGGTGGGGTAGGTAAGTTTGAGAAACCGGCTCGAGATCGCTAGAATTTGAAAATACACAACCGGAGAAAATCTGCCACTTCCTCACAGAGCCCCTCCTCCAACACACACGAACGCGCACATGACCAATGAGGGCACGAGATAAGTATGTGCCCCGATGGGAGGCTGACAGGCAGGTAGGCCATCCAGTTATTTTAGCCGGGCCGGCTATCGGGATGTTAAGAGCATTCCATGGAATATAACAAAAAGTGTATCTCGAGCCGGTTTCTCAAACTTACCTACCCCACATTTAACATTAACATCATGGTAACACCATGGCGACCGGCGGCACACCTGCAGCTGTACCGCTTGTAATTAGGTTCAACTATAAACACTTCGAACAAAACGCCGGCGGCACCAACAAAAGGAGCGCACACTGCAAAGTCTGCAATATTAAAATCAAGGATGCTGGTGCAACAAAGTCAAATTTCATCAGGCACTTGAAAACTCACCCGGAGAGGTCAGTCACATTAACGCATATGGACGGTTAGCAAACATGTTTAGCTCAGCATCAGCTATGTAATGTTAACTTAGCTTGCTACTAGCTTTGTAACTGAATATTTGAAAAGATGAGTGAATGTTTGCTTGTCACACTTGTTTGCGTTGAGTGGCGTTGACATCCAACTCTTGACATGACATAAAAAAGGTTGGTAACGTTAATCATTACGTTCCGCTGCCACCATCTACTGGCTAACGTTAAACGTAGAAAAATACATAGTTACATACATAAATACATCTGTCGGTTTATAGGCAGGTTACAGGTTTATTGTTGACCACGTAACGTTAATGTTACAGGTTTATCAGGTTACCATTACACTGGCTTTGAGTGAGAGGATAGAGGAATATGTTTATTTATAGTAGACTTAAAAGATGTAATTAGAGACCCAGTGTAATTAAACAATACGGTTGCAGAGGTCACATTTTAACATTTTTGTCCACTGGCCAAATGGCTAGCCTAGTGAATGTTGAAATTTTACCAGCCACTCAATAGATTGCCATTGTTATTTTTGGCTGGTGCGTGCAACATACAGAACCAGCCACTTGATGATTTACCAGCATTTGGCTGGTAAATGGTGTTAATGGTAAGGCAAGGCAAGGCAAGGCAAGTTTATTTATATAGCACTTTTCAACACAAGGCAATTCAAAGTGCTTTACAAAAAATGAAAGACATTAAGAAAATGGCATTTAAAATCAGTCATTAAAAAGAAAAGCAAATAAAAGAAACATTAAAAGAAAAAAATACATGAATAAAAGTTACAGTGCAGTCTAAGATGTGAATAGTTCAATTAAAAGCAGCGACAAAAAGAAAAGTCTTCAGCCTGGATTTAAAAGTAGTCAGAGTTGCAGCGGACCTGCAGGGTTTCTGGGAGTTTGTTCCAGATATTTGGAGCATAATAACTAAACGCTGCTTCTCCATGTTTAGTATGGTAGATATCTCTTTTGGAACAGGTCATGTTTTAATATCACCAGTTCAGTATATTTCAGATAATATTGCAGCAATAGTTTTTTAGTTGCAAATGGCACAGAACAAATGTTTACTTTTAAGTACTTTTAACCACAGTTTCCCTGCGGGGGATTAATAAAGTATTTGTGATACTGATTTCTGATTCTGAAGTGTTTTGCTTATAAATTGTTTGCATTTAGATAAAGTGTGATGTTTTTCCTCATATTGCATTGCAATAGCCTGTTTAAAGTGATCATATAACAAACAACTAATCAGTACTGATACTGTATGCTAATAGATATAGGAGTGATAATAATACAGTAAATGCTTTGGATTTCTTAGATATAGCTGTGCAGTATTCTTAACAGACTGGATAGCAGCAGACAATAGAAGGCTTATTAGAACCAGAAGAGACATGGGACTTTTATTTTTTAGAGACTTGAGACTTGACTTGGACTCGTGACCAAAGACTTGAGACTTGATCAAGTCTCACCCCACAAAGACTTGAGACTTGACTTGGACTCGTGACCAAAGACTTGAGACTTGACTTGGACTTGCAAAAAAAAGACTTGTGAACATCTCTGTGTTTTACCAGCAAGCTACAATTGCCAGGGCCTTTACATTCATAATGTCAGCGGAGGGAGGGGGGGTGACGCTGCGGAACAGCAGAGTGGCGAGGGAGAGCTGTCGTCTTCCCTTTACAAGCTTCAAACATGTATTTATCGTGTGATTTGGAAATAAAAGTTCATATTCTGAAAGCCAACACTTTGTTTATTTAAAATCAAACAAAACACCCGAACCCCGAAAAACTTTTTTTTTTACGCAAATCCACGTTTATTTTGAAATGAGACTTTGCGACCTCCGACTGATTTCGATAGAGCAGAGGCCTGTACTAACGAAGCCGGTTCAACCTAACCTGGATATGTTTGAGTTAGCCGGTTGGCCTAATCCAAAACATACACACTCTCGCTAAACGGTCCTACGACGCGGGTTATCAAGTGGATCGCTCAAGCCAGCCGTGTCCTATCTAGTTAGGTGCGCGTTCACATGAAAGGGGTGGTATCTGGAGCATTCGACCAATCACAAACATGGAGAAGCTACTGACAGCGCAGCGTCATACTTCCTGAATGAAAAGTCAACTATAATATTAGGACATATGAAGAAGTTAAACTTTAAACTTCCATGACTTAAACACTTTATCCAGGATCAAAGCCACAGAGCTGCACCTGCAAGGTGAATACAGCTGCTAACAGAACAGTGTTTGAATGCGTACATTAACAGGTTTATGATATCACTGCCCCGTCTAAGACACGATCTGACTTTCATTACATTTGACTCGAGTGTTTCGTCAACTTAATGTGTTGCTTAAAATAATACTTCTGCATACAGTATGTGACACTGTGAGTGTTGCACGGCCAGATACGGCTCAGCTGACTCAGATAAGGAGATATATGATACATTATGAAGTGATATGCCACAGACTGTACGTAATGTTACTCTGATCCGGTTACTTATGTTGTGGCAGATATTTAAGTAAGCTTTCTTAACGCTAATGTTATAATAGTCAGATTGCTCTGAAGATGGGAGGTAATATTCTATTCATGTTCACGTTCACACAGTCGGTGATTTTTGCCGCCGTCTTTCCTGCAACGGCAGCTTTTCTGTATTTCCTTTCTCCTGTAATATGACTTGATCGCTTTAAACTCTGCACACTGAGCTCTGATTGGTCAGCAGGCGGTGCTTTCACTGAGTTGATCTCTTAGCCTGCAACCTAACCTGCTCCCGAGGTTAGCCGCACAGCATAAGTTACCATGGAGATCTAGCCTGCTAAAAAGAGAACCAGCGTCGTAGGACCGGAAAGCCGGAGTTTTCCCTGAAAGTTAGCCGGCTAAGCGAAAATCCTGCTTCGTAGTATACCCCCCGGGTCACAAATGATTTTCTGTGAGAAAAACAATATAAAAAGAAATAAGTAATAACATAATAAGTCTATTGTGATATTTGGTATTGGCATAGAATACCTTACTGCACATATATGATTAATATTAGCCATGTGAGGTCGGCCCAGACCCTAGGGGTTTTTAAATCTACACTAAAGACTCACTTCTTCTCTCTGGCCTTCTAGTCTGAGCGGAGCACGACTCCTGACATTTCCCTGTGTGTTGTAAGGGAAACTTCTGCAGCAATGGAAAGTCAGGACTCAGAGACACGAGGAGAGTTGGAGCTTTGATACAAGCATCGGCCGGAGAAATTCACATCACAAGTCACACAGTCAAAGGTTCTGACTGCACGGGTGGGTTGCCATGTCAAATCTGATCCGCCTCGCATCTTGGTAGACCCTTTAACTAGTTTACAGAGAGTCAACCCACATATTGGGGGAAGGTACGTGAACACCTGGGAACAATGGAGATGTCTCTGACATCCGTGGTGCTTAGAAGCCAGCGTTCTCACAGTCGTAAAACCCCCCTGTGCCCGCCAGGTCAGGCCATAAAACCTGGTAGTATCAACATACGACTCCATTATCACATTCCTTACGGGAGATTAGAAGCAGGGATGGTCGTAAATGTCAACACACAGAATAGGTGTGATTTTTTTATTTGTGCTGATGTAAAGTGTTTTTATTGTAAAGTATTTTTATTATATGTACAGCACTTTGGCTCTACCAAAAATCGTTTTGAAAATGTGCGATATAAATAAAACTTGATTTGATTTAAATAGTTCATTATTCTGTGTCATAATAATGCTTTGTGGTCATTTCAGAGTGTCTACCCGTGTTAAACTGTTACAGCTAGGGATGTTCCGATCGCCAATTTCGGGGCCGATCGCGATCACCGGAATCAGTATCGGCCGATACCGATCGCCGATCCGATCGAGTGGGCGGGGCCTAAATGGAAGATTTAAACTTTAATCTTCCATTTAAAGTGATGTTTAAAACTCAGTTAATGGGGCTCATTCACTGGAGCTTCCACAAACAACAATCAACTTAATTATTACATTCAAATGATGTACATTATTCAAGTTTACATTAACTTTGGAGAATACCACGGGAGAAATGAGCGGAAGCGCTCTCTTTTCCTCTCTCCCTCTCCCCCCCCCTCTCTCCCCCCCTCCTGATAGCCTGTCAGTATCTCATGCAGCTCACTGATCCAGTAAAGAGTGACCCGAAAGTGAAGAATACATATATTTATAATGACTAGTTTAGCTTGTTCCAGAGGTAGATAAAATAGCTAAGTGTGTTAGGTCTCACTCTTGTGTGTTTCGCTCCGCTCACCGGTCCGGCGGGCGGAGCTGCAAGATTTCTGCTTCACACACACGTTGCATTCCGCTATTTTACTGTCTTTTTCGGACACCTTAAAATAATGCCAGACCGGCGAAGCCATTTTGGCGAGCTTGTTTTGCCGCACACAGAGAAAAGTGTCATGTATTTTACGTCATGCGATCGGCTCTCGCGATCGGCATGTTTAGAGAGCACCGATCGATCGGTAGAAAGTGAGTATCGGCCGATCTCGATCGGTGGCCGATCTCGATCGGTGGCCGATCGATCGGAGCATCCCTAGTTACAGCCCACACGCAATGATCCAATACTTCTACATATTGGTGTTTAACAATGTCAAAATAAATAAAAGGAGGTAAAAGACTGACAGTTATGCACCAGAACATCTCGATTAGTGCCGTCGTCATTTTAAGTTAAGTTGCTACGCCACTATTTTATCTTTGCGAAAGCAAAACGATAATTTTCAAATATATGAAATCATGTTTAAAATCATTAGTCGTGTCAAATCCTGAATTTATTTGGGTGTAATAAGCAGGTTTAAATGCACTTGTTGTAACGAATACTCCACTCACCACAGAGAAGGACTTATCGCAGAGCTGCTGAGCTTCTGCTTGGAGCTCCATCTTAAACATGTAGCCTTTGCTGCCTGGGATCTGGAGGGAGAGACATCAAATGGAGCCACGATGCAAAACATGGAGGTATTTTGTGTAGATGTGATGGAGGAAGGCGTACCTGAGACACTGAGCAGAACAGCGTAGCCTCTGTTAGAAATTAAAATCAATGTTATGATAGCATAATGTAGTTTAAACATACCGTCAGTTTAAAAGCTGTTTTATACTGAAAAACCAGAAGTTCCCGTGCACAACCAGTGGTTAAGCTTTTATTCTGAAAATCCTTCATCTCCGGTTAGCATTTAGCATGAGGCTAATATACCATTTACTATAGAGGTGAATTTAGCAGCGAGATGATATGATGTTGCACACCGAAACCTACTGATTTCAACACTACAACTACAGACGTCGAGATATTATTATTATTGTTGAATATTACATGAAGGTACAGTTTATTTGAGTACGATATTGTTTACAGATGTGAGTAGCATGTGACAACTTCCGGATCGACCGGAAACCTAACTGCTGTGAAGTATTTTTTGGAGTATTGATTACAGCGGTTAGAATGTGTTAAATGAAAAGTCATGAAAGAGTTAAGGAAGAGAAAAGCCGTGTTTAGATATATATTGAATGTACAATGTCTGTATCCTCTGATATGCGAAACAACGGACATTAAGACGTGGAGAGCCGCCCGCTGGGAGGAGCCAGCAGAGGATATATAAACGCCGGGACCTGGGGGGCTCGGCCTCTTTCTACACCGGCCAAACTCAGAGAAACAGCTGTTTTCCTCTCGAACAATATTCTGCTTGTAACATTACCGCGCCTTTCTTTTTAATTAAAGTACCAATTTGACACCATCTCAGAGACTCCATTTAGTCTCCTTTTAAGCTTCTCTCCTGGAGGCGAGAATAACCAACACAACATAACAATTGGTGACCCCTGACGTGATTTTCGTTAGACCGGAGAGACTAGACATCCGGCTGTTCTCGGGAGCCGCTGGTAACCCGTTCAGACACACAGGGAGCTCAAACCATCGGTAAGAAGAAGCCTGTTATGTCAAATTCTTCAATAGTTTATTCAGGACAATCTTAGGACTGTGTGTTGGACGGCTGCTTCCGGTTCCTCAAAATAGCTGGGCAATTAATGTTAAAACAACCAAATTTATAACAATAAGAATTCTATACCACGTGGCGTTGCTTTGTCACAAGCAGGGTGAGTTCAAATTTCTTCTTTTTCTTACATTTAACCCTGCATGCTATTAATTTGTGTGTTTTATATTATTGTGTGTGTACTCGGTTTAAGTCTGATCACCATCTCATACTAAAAGGAGGTGTCTCTTCTTACGCTTTTAGGCTGAAGTCCTATAACGTAAATGATTTAAGTTCATTAAACAGTTTAAGGCTGTTAGAATAAAGAAGACATCGCGAGTCAGTTTAAGGCTGAGGAAATTGAAGTGAGAGTTTGTCTAGCAGCAGTTGAAGTCTGTTCTAAAAAAGTCCTTGTAATAGGCCTGAGTAAAGTTTAAGGCTTTATCAGTGTTTATCTGTTCTATTTACAACCAGACATTGCGAGTGGATTACGAAGAGAAGTGCGACATTCGTGCGTCAGGTAGACGATATTCTCCTGATTGTGTTTGATTAGCGTCTTATTTTGTCCCATATTAGCGTGTCTTAATAGAAACGGATAAAACATAGTGACTCTAAGTCAAATATTACGTAAAAGGGTTTAAGGCCTATAACGTAAAGGGTTTAAGGCCCATTTTTAATTGTAAAATACATAGAAATGTTATTTTAAACTACATTGTTGTTTTGTGTTGAATTTTCTTGACAAGATTGCACCCCGCCATTATTTAAACTCCCCTGTGAGAGACACGAGGTGTGTTTTCAAATCCCTTTGTTCTTCAGGTTAGAGGTTGGAAAATCAGTTGCCATCTTGTCTTGCCCTCATGTTGAAAATAAGCTACACGGCAGTCGCCATTTGGTGAAATGCTAATTGAAAGTACTCTGTTTGTTTTTACACACTCAGTCGCACTCACATGAGGCTAGGCACTCCATATTGAGAAGGACAAATCATATTTCTTTGCAGAGTTGGAACTATAAAATAGACAGGTTATCTTACCGTGGGAAGTTTGGTATTTGTAGGAGTCTGGTTTTGGAAGTATTCTTGTTTGCAAGTGCGTATTGGCGGTTTTTTGAATATTCTTGTTTGCAAATGTGTTTTGGCGGTTATGTGCTGTGTTGTTTAACCATATTCCAATTTTCTTCCAATTTTTAAGGAAATAAGCTTCTTCTTGTTAAAAAAGGTCAGTTTTGCAACAGCTATCCCTAGTGGATTGAGCTGGAAATTGCAACAGCGCACTCTGCGGGTAATACAGAATTATTACAAAGATACTATAACATTTTGAAGCTTGATTTTAAGTGTTAAGAATGAACACATGTGCCAATCGCCAGGATAGAATTACAAAGTGGTTTCTAATTAAAAGATGAGAAATTTTACATAATAGACTTTCAAACTAGACTGTAGAATATTCAAACACCAATTTATTGAAGCTAACACAAGTTATGGCATTTGCATAATTCCATACACGTCGGTATGCACTGTACACACTGGATTTAGATTTTCACCCGATTTCTATTTTCATATTTCAAAAGTCAAACCCATAGACTGTACAATTTTCATTTTAACATTTCAGATTTTAAAATTTGCATAATTTTTATCTTTTAATTTACTTTATTAATATTTAAAAAAAACCAAAAAAAACTTAAATCATAATAAAAAATAAAAAACTATAACTTTAAAAAAAAAATGATAAAAAATAAAAAAAACTTTTAACAAAAAATAAATAAAAAAAACCAGATTTAAAGTTAAGTTCGGATGACATAGGATATTAACGAATTCGAATAGTTAGAGAGCATGTCACCGAAAGAAACTAAGTTGAGACCAGACGCAGAGCCAGGCTCAACTGCAGATATCAAGGGAAGGATAAAAATCAGATCAGATGCTATAACAGCTCCAAATCTTAGACAAAAGACATGGAACAGAATGGAGAAACTGTTGGAACAATGGCAAATTAGAGGACTGGTTCCAGCAGATGATCAACCTGGACCAGCAAAAGCCCATAGAAGAGCAGTACTCGACTATGAGCACGAACAATGCCTACAACAGCTAAGTATATGGAGGGAAGCTGAAGAAAGATATATAAGAGTTACAAGTCTGATACTCCATCTGGAATATGCCAGCCTATTGGCACACAGCATAAATGTGGTCCGAGTAGCAGACCTGCCAGTGAGGGAAGACATAGCAGAAAAAACAAAAGACACCGTAGCTTGTAGGAACAAGACAAGGAGAAGGGAGGGGAAACTTCCAGAGAAGGCAGGGCAGACACCTCCAACAATTCAAGCTCAGGAAGAACCAGAGAATGCAGGGCAGACACCTCAAACAGTTAAATCTCAGATAGTGCCAGAAAATCAGATGCAGAACCAACAAGGAGGCAGAGGGGGATTTCGAGGAAAAAGCAGAGGAAGGGGTTTCCGGAAGGTGGGATGTTACATATGCGGTCAGCTGGACCATTGGTCCAGAGAGTGTCCGCATCAACAAATGCAAAACCCACCACAAGCACTAGAATGTGATCCTACACAATTTCAGCAGCCCCAGACGCAGCAGTATTATCCCCAAGTACAGCAACCACCTGTGTATGCTCCTGTCCAAGTACAGCCGCAAGCACAGGCATACACTCCCATACAGCATCAACAAAAGGGACAATGGAGAGGAGAGCCACGATCAAGACGAAGAACAGATGAAGGCTGCTACAAATGTAGTCAGCTGACACATTGGTCCAGAGAGTGTCCGCAGAACATTGCACCAAACAACGGCCCTCCATGCAGAAAACCAGGGGAGGTTTCCATGATGACAACGGAGGCAGGGGGTCCCAGAGATGTCAAAGACAAACAGGGGTGCCAAACATGACCCAAATGCCACTGACGCCCTGTATCAACCACAACAATGAGGAAGCTTAGAGGGTCCGACCACCAGGTGATGCATCTTCAGCACAAGGGTATTTTGAAATCCAGCTACATTGAGCCATATCTGTCACCACAGGAGGGAGAGGTTGAATGTTTAATGTAAAACAAAATTGAGAGTAGCATTTGCATTTACACATAAAGCATCCACAGAATAGAACATTTAGCAGACTATTTTTGTAATTATGAGAAGGAAAGAGATTACGAGTGATGTTGTTCCCCTACACAGAAAACTATTGTGTCCACACAGCTAGTGAGGTCAAGACGATGGGTTTCCACCCAAAATATGAAGACGGAAACCTAGTACTCGCCCAAGACGGAGGATCCTTACCAAGTCCTCCGGTTTACACCGACTGCAGTTCAAGGGGCGGCGATACACCTGACGTGGAGCTGTTGAGACCTGAAAACAGAAACTCGATTCTGCTGTGGTGAAGTCTGGCTACAAAGGGAGGTGTCCGATAGGGTCGCTTGTCTCAAACCAGTGAAGAAGTCAACAAGAACCCAGCAGAACTAGAGAGTGACTGTTAGCGGGAGAACAGTGAAGGAGTGACAGAGACTGGCCCAACATTTTCCAGCCAGTACATAGATAGACCCCGTCAGAAGACCGGGGCTGTGTTTAAAGGGGAACTTCATTTATTGTTAGTGGAAGTGTAGTTTTTTAGTCAAACAATTCTGTGATTTATGGAGTCAGATTACATTTTTCTCATAAACAAAATGTTATGATCAGTCTGAAGTATCTGTTTTAAGGAAATGAGCTGCAGATTAAATAACATAACACTGATTGAGAGCTTGGATGACAGAAGTTGTAGGGTTTTTACAACAGTTTCAAGAATCAGTTTTTATTTATTTATTCTTGAGTAACTTTACTGATTTATAATGTAGTGCGTAAGGCAATATCTCATTTTGAGTGAGGGGCACCAGCCCTCCATACATGTCACCCTCTGTGAGAATAGTTCGTATTTTCCGGCTAGTTTAGAGAAATATTATTTTATCATATGTTTGTTCAGCAGTATCAACCAATCCTCTAATCCTAGAATTATTGAGACGCATTAGCGACACCAGGGGTATTGTTTTTCACAGCAATGATGCATAACACCAGGACAAAAGCCATTATTGAAACAAGTAAACAATTTTTTGTGCTAATGGCAGATTTGAGTTAAAATGTTTTTATACCATCAGAAAACCATACATCATACGATATTTTTTGTACGCCTTATGGGTACACGGAGAAGTTATATTTATTTAATGCAACGTTAGGGGTTTTACATGTCCTGTTCAGAATAGGGTAATCATTGCAATATTAATTGAGCATGTTATGCTCAAAGGAGGGAGTGTCATGATTATACAGATATGTTGATTTCAGTGACGTTGTAGTTAATAAATAATAACATGTAGTTAACAATAGGTCTCATAACAACAAGAGGTATGCCAAAGCTTGGGCCTTCTCCAAGGAGGGAGTGGTCCAGTTTTAGATATTAGACGAATAAAAGTAATGAATATGTCAGAACTCTGAGTAATATTATCCAAGTTTTGTCTACACAGGCTAGGAAAGCTACAGAGATACCAGACGAGACACCAGAAGAGACTCCTGTTCGGCCAGGTGATTGGGTGAGGGTGAAAGTTCACAAAAGACAGTGAGCTGATCCCGGTGGACGGAACAGTGAGAAGTTGTAATGAACTTCACACGCGCTCCGGTTTAAAGGTAAAGAAAAAGGAGCAAATTGACACCACCTCACACATTGTCACCCTTCACTGGCAACTTCCAGAACATTATTGGGAGTTAGGACTGATTTGGCAGAGCTGGAACAAAACAATAAATATAAATAAGATAAAGATAGAAACAGCTCAAAAGACGAATTGTCTATAGATTTTTATAGATTGTACACTAAAGTGAAAACCTATTTTTTGTTTTACATCTGAAAAAGAGTCCAATTTTTTTTATACGTTATTATAGTACTCATTATTTAAATTCTGTAACTGACACAACCAGGGATAAAATAGAGATGATGTCAAGAACAAAGCCAAAGCAATTGTGGGGTCCCCTAGGGATAAGAGTCAGAATAGCATTGTTGATTGTGCTCATTACACTTGGCACCTTTCTGGTTGGATGGGGAGTACAATATCAAGTAAGACATGGATCCATTAGTCCACTCATAGATAATGCCCACATCACTAACAAAACTCCAGCTGTGTTTCAGAGACTTTCACTTATCCCCAGAGCCAAAAGATCAGCTGAGCAACAAGAGGAGGATTTAGAAATACTCATTCCCAAAGGTGAGGCGGTTACAATCAAGATGATTCACCCCCCATATATGCAGTTCTTGTATCAAATGATGAGATGGGTTTAAGTGATCGGGATAATCAGTGATGGGGATTTACAGATTAGGGGAATCTCCAAATACACTGGATCCATGTTTTAGTCTGTACCAGAAACACCCCCTGTTAAGTTTATGGACAACCGACCGGTGACCTGAGCAAAATTATTGAAAATGATTACAGTAGGAAACAGGCTACTAACCCACAAGTACAGCTTTGTACGTACAAACTCTATGAACAAAATTCCCCAGCAGATTGTGGCGACATTGCAGATATGTCCAGTCACAGAAGTTACTTATGTTCTAAATAACAGTGAGATTTAAAGTGATGGAGAAAATAGGGGGGCGTTCTTTTATAGTGTGTGAAATATGTGGTGCTTGAAACATGTAGGTATTTTTAATTTATAGAAGAAAATGGTTTCCTGAAAGAGTTATTTGGAGTAGCCATGTTACAGTGGGTGGAAACAATGTTTAGGGATATGGCACAACCATTAGTAGACATTAATTGGGTTTAGATGACATTTAACATCTAAGACAGATAGTAAGATTAGGAAAATAGCGTGGAAAGGATTGGATATATTTTACCTCAGTGTGTTAGAATTAGCTATAGGTAATGCGTCCCGAGATCTCTCTCTCTCTCTCTGCCTGTCAGAACGCTACGACCCCATCTTCAGACAAATGACCTCACCACAGGAGACTCCTCCTCCTCCATCGAACAGACAGAGAACCCGAGCTGAACCAACAACGACCTGAGGCATCCAGAACCATCTCCACCTGAGGCATCCAGAACCAAACCAGCATGCTGACAAAAAGGCAAACTTTCATCGGTCCCATTACAGGACATGAAGTTCCAGCCTGAGCCACGAGATTTGGCACAAGAGCAGAGTGTGGGACATGAGAGCGGAATACGCCCTCCATGCAACAGCATAGAGACTGAAAAGGAGGAGATGAAATGCAAAGCAGTTGGGCCACTGAAAAGAGTTACAGCGGGAGGATCCAAGAGCGGATGGACTGAGGAGAAGGCAGGACGGAGCAGAGGACGGAACCAGAGGAGTTTGCGTGGTCCAGCAGAACGTGAGGGGGTCGTGGCTTGACAACCAGAGGGGAGAGAAGGAACACGGGAGTGAGTGAGTTTACACATAAACACACTTATTAAAAAACAATCCTAAAAACACACTGAGGGTAGAACATATTATTCAATCTTTTCATCATATAAACAAATTATTCTTATAGAGATTCTTATTCATGTGAGAATTTGGGGAAGATTTAATTTGTTACAATATAGATAGCAGGCAAATCTTTATTTGAATGGAAAATGTTAAAGGTAGAGCTAGAACCAGGCCAAAGAAAGTATTCCAATCTAGCATGGTTATTACCATCAGGAGAACTGTTAAGGTGGAAACAACATTTGTTTGTCGTCCAAGATGTAGAGTTTTAAAAAGACACTAGGCAAAGAGCGATTGAACATTTTAATTTTGAAAAACTAGTATAATTGGGAGTAATACATGCGGGGCCTTGGATCACTCATTTTAATGGTGCATATTTTCGACAACCAATATCGTTCAGGGAGAAGGGGTTGCTCAACCCACCCTGCAGATGTTTTAAATCTTACTTGCAGCTTCAGAGGGAGCGCACAGCACCAGAGTAGGAGTTTTAAAAGACAAGTGCCACCACCTCCTAATGCTCGTCCATTTAGCCAGATGACCTGACATTTAGAGATGTTATTTAAAAGGAGAAACATATCTGCCAAGAGTGAAAATTCCTGAATTGAACTACAAACCATTAATGAAATGACTTCTGTTTTTAAAGTCCTTGTTAAAGGAGGGAGTAATTATCACATGCTCGGGCACCCAAGCTTCCACACACTGTTAAAAGGGCTCAGCATAGTTATTTAAGTAGACCAGAATTGAAAATAAATTAGTGTAATGCGTTATTGATATTACACCGGTTTTCACACCATTTCAGGGACTTTATCACTGCATTAAAACAGACCACCCAAAGCCACTAAGTAGGAACTTTTAAGTGATGAAATTCTACAACTGTTGTAACTGACCAAAATCTTTTCCCAGAAATGACTGTCTAAAGTGCCGTACCCCAGAGTAGATGTTTGGTGGTATCAGTGGAACTAAAACCTTGTACTCAGTCTTGCCACAGGATTGGGCTGGGACCTGTGCACTAGCACAGCCAGGGATGTTTTTAAACAACATGGCGAAACACCCCAAAGCCAGTAGGGCTAAGAGACCAGTCCCAGGGGGAGTTTAGGCTCCAGGGTACAAGGATAGCATAGGGGCGCCCAGGGGAGGCCTAGATGTTGCATTAATTCCATGTCCTAAAATACCGATTGATCACAACGGCCTCTTCTTAGAGAACATATTACTTTCATACCTTAAATGGTATGAAAGGAGGGAGGGTACATTTCTCATGAGGAGACAGTTTCCAGTGCTAGTAGAACAGGACGATCCACCCCATATACAGATGTTGATGAAAATGATGAGTTAGTTTGAATGAGTTTAAATGATATGGATGTTCAGAGATGAGATTGTTCAATGAATGGCCAGCCGATGTGATTCTCTAAATGATATCATGTGAAGAAGTGAGCAAAATAAAATGCTAAAATAGCGTGAATCCATTTCAATTTACTTATACTATTCCAAGATAGTGTATTTTTATTATTATTATTACATAACACTGGTCCAAGATAATTTATTTCATTTTTATTATTTTTCACTGTTCTATATGATCGATTTCATGCATTTTAGAATCATTACTATTTTAAAATGGGTTGTTTCTTTTCACTTTGTAAAAACAAGTGCCTTAACACTGAGCGTGGTATGAGAACGGTTTCTGTGAAAGGAGGGAGGAAGAAATGTTCTGATGCCAAGCCATTGCTGCTATTCTGAAGAACCATATTGAATGTTAACACTAGAAGTTATGCACAAGGGAAAGCTTTTATGTTTGAACAGTCAAAGTATTTATGTAAAGTTGAGGCTATTCGAAACATTCCATTTTTATTGTATGTTTTTGATATGAGTTATGTACTATGCAGAGTTCAGATGAAGAACTCATTGATTTCAGTATTATACACACCTTTTAGGTGTGTAAGGAGGGACTGTTAGAAATTAAAATCAATGTTTTGATAGCATAATGTAGTTTAAACATACCGTCAGTTTAAAAGCTGTTTTATACTGAAAAACCTGAAGTTCCTGTGCACAACCAGTGGTTAAGCTTTTATTCTGAAAATCCTTCATCTCCGGTTAGCATTTAGCATGAGGCTAATATACCATTTACTATAGAGGTGAATTTAGCAGCGAGATGATATGATGTTGCACACTGAAACCTACTGATTTCAACACTACAACTACAGACGTCGAGATATTATTATTATTGTTGAATATTACATGAAGGTACAGTTTATTTGAGTACGATATTGTTTACAGATGTGAGTAGCATGTGACAACTTCCGGATCGACCGGAAACCTAACTGCTGTGAAGTATTTTTTGGAGTATTGATTACAGCGTTTAGAATGTGTTAAATGAAAAGTCATGAAAGAGTTAAGGAAGAGAAAAGCCGTGTTTAGATATATATTGAATGTACAATGTCTGTATCCTCTGATATGCGAAACAACGGACATTAAGACGTGGAGAGCCGCCCGCTGGGAGGAGCCAGCAGAGGATATATAAACGCCGGGACCTGGGGGGCTCGGCCTCTTTCTACACCTGCCAAACTCAGAGAAACAGCTGTTTTCCTCTCGAACAATATTCTGCTTGTAACATTACCGCGCCTTTCTTTTTAATTAAAGTACCAATTTGACACCATCTCAGAGACTCCATTTAGTCTCCTTTTAAGCTTCTCTCCTGGAGGCGAGAATAACCAACACAACATAACACTGATCAGTAACTTTAGACATCGTAACACATTTTTAAACGAGATTTTATTGTAGATTATACATTTTACTGATACCAATTGTATGATATTTACCTTGTTCATTAAAAAAAAAAATATATATATTTAAAAAAAAAAAAAATTAATTTAATTTTTTTTAATATTTTTTTTTTTGTATGTGGGAAGAGGTGGGGCGGCGCCCCTAGCGCCCCTATGGGCCGGCCGCCACTGATATAGCCTATATCATAAATTAATTAAACCGTTCATCGCATGACGCAGTTGATATTTTCTTGCCCTGGCTAGCACCTAGCTAACGCAGCAGATACGCTAGCTAACACAATCTGACATTAAACTCTTCCATCCTACTAGGGATGCCAGCGATTATTCGATTATTCGTTACAGTCTCCATAATCGAAGATTATTTTTAAAATTCGATTTTATTTATATATTTTTTTATTATTTATGTTTTTTTGTTTTTTTCTGGCTTAGTTTCAACCAAAATATCGACTAATGCTAATAATAGTAATAGTATTAATAATTGTAAATGGCCATTGGTCACACCACCAGTTTGTTTGACTGTAAACTTGGAGGAAGCCAGCAGCGCAGGCAGCGCAAGCTGCGCAGACTGCAGACTGCTGCTGCAGCTTGCTCCACACCGACCCCGCCGATTTTGATCATGGTCAGTTTCTGGCATCCCTACATCCTACATAAATTACATCAAAGTTGGTCTGATACAGTCAAGCTAAAGCATCATATAGGATATTTGGGTAAAATGTATGTCCTAGGGGTCCTGGACTCCCGGTTGAAGACCCATGGAATAAAACATGTAATTCTGAATTTCGTCAGTACAGTTATATTTGCATTGCACCAGGAGGCTGATATATATTTTTACTGTTAGTTTATGCATACTTTTTTTTTATCTGCTTTGTTTTCCTCCATTTTCAGGATTATACTACAAGACGAGTCGAGGGGATCACTGCAATACACAAGGCCAAGTAAAGTAATTATAGCAGCGCCACCTCTCTTTACCTAAGATGGCTTCTTATTGGTCTAAAAGACGTAGAGTCATCAGAACTGTAAGGGACATGGAGAAAGATATCCTTAAGGAATACGAGGAAACTCTTTATAATAACAAGTCACATTTAGACCCCTGTGTGAAAAGGGAACCACCCTTCAGAATCTCACACGTTTCCCAACTAGATACACCACCAGCTTCCCATGTACACATGGAAAATGATCATACTGATGGTAGTGTGGCTGGGAATGTTGAATCCGATTCTGACTCCGACAGCCATGACGAGCATCAGCCTAGTCAGGATCTGCTTATGAGGAGCTTAAGATATTGGGCAACATCCTACTCAATCAGTCTGGTTGCTTTGTCTGCTCTGCTGTCCATCTTAAAGCTTTTTCACCCTCCCTGAGGATGGAAGAACTCTGCTTAGAACACAACATGATGTTGCAACCACTCAAATGCAAGGTGGCGAGTACTACCATTTTGGATTAGTGCAAGGGATTCTTTCACGATTAAAATGTTTGATTTTACCAGTGACCCTCAGAAGTCTTACTTTACAGTTCAACATGGATGGTCTCCCTCTCTTTAAGAGTTCAAGACTTCAATTCTGGCCTATACTTGCAATTCTGAAATGTGATTATACTAAGTCCCCATTTATTGTCGGTATCTTTTGTGGTTTAAGCAAGCCCAAGTGTGTTGAGTATCTGCAGCAATTTATTAGCGACCTTAAAAATGTACTGGCTAATGGCGTTCATAATTGTAACCAATTGAAAGTACTGGTTTCCTCATTTGTGTGTGATGCTCCAGCCAGAGCCTACGTTAAGAATATCAAGTCACATAATGGCTATTCAGGGTGCGACAAGTGTGATCAACATGGTGTGTGGAGGAAGAAAATGACTGAAAGAAATGTCAGGCTCAGGACAGACTCAAGTTATTGTGATATGATTGATGAAGAACATCACTTGAAACAGACACTCAGTCCTTTAACAGGGACAGATGGTTTCTTCATTCCCAATAGATTATATGCACCTCTGTTGTCTTGGTGTGATGAGAAAACTGTTGAATATGTGGTTAAAGGGCAATCTAGCCACTAGGCTTCCTTCACAATTAACCTTAGCGATGCATACAGTTCCTACCTACATAATAAAATATCTCTCTAAGTTACAAGGATGACCTTATTTTATAACCTCAAACAGAAGCCGTTTGTTCTGCAGTATTATCCCACTTAACGCTTAACACTTGTCTATTTCGTTTTAACCTTTATATATACAGTCTATGATTTTAACTTGTAGGCTACGATTAGCATCGTTAGCACCGATGTAGCTATCACTCGCTTACACACTAAACCAAGCCTTAACATTCATTACGTAGCCGATTAAAATCATTAACACATAAATAAGTACTCGATTTTCACTTACCGCAAAACCGCATGCATGCACCGTCTGTTTCAACCGCAGAGCGAGTCACAATAGTCCGATATATAAGCATGAAGAACAAACAACCACGGCCGGGGGCAAGTTGTGTTTCCTGGGTGAGCTGAGCAGGCAGAGTCCCTGTAGCTTCACGGAGCAGCTAGCAGAGAGACAAGAAGCTAGCAGCAACAGTCACTTCACAGAGCCAGAACTCAATGTGACCACGCCCTAATTTATGCAAGAACTTTAAGACCTAATATAAATAAAAGGGTCGTGTTAGAAAACAATTCACTCACAGATCTATTATCATGAAGATGGAACCTAACTATATCGATAATAATATTTATTGCATCCAGGGGTAGAAACATGTTTTTTTATGCTGTAAAGTTGGGCATTTTAACATGGGGGTCTATGGAAATTGCTCCTTTCTGCAGCCAGTCCCTATCGGCCAATATATGAACTGCAGTGTGTGGCACTTCCGTATTGGCGTCCCGGCTGTTCCCCAGAGTTTTGATATCCTATTATTCCACTGCTTATGTGTACATAAGCAGTGGAATAATCTATTATTCCACTGCTTATGTGTACATAAGCAGTGGAATAATAGGGTATCTCTAGGTCATTCAACTGTCTTCAGTTTAATTTTATTAATACAAAAAATAGGTCATAGAAAATGTTTAATTGTGTATTTCAGCAGAGCGGGGGGTCACGGTGCTGCTGGACCTGGAGGTGCTGACCTGGGGTCAGTGGGACATCATCTGGGCTGGTTTAGGGGAAGAAGGAGAATATAAACTGTTATAATCACAGCTATTAAGATTAGAACACTAATATTGTTAAGAATCAATCTATACAACATGCTTTTGTTCATTTAAAAACATATTGTTTTATTAGTACAGAAAAATTAAGATTTATTTTAAATATGAAATATTATGATTAAATTACATCAGCTATATATAATGTACTTGTTAACTGACTAATGTAACATTACTGGGGGCTAAAGGAACAGCTTCTTCTTATTTACCTGGCCATGGTCCTCTTTAATTCATCGCCGACGGTGATCTCCAAAAAATGGTTAAAGTAAAAGTAAAGTTTCTGGATCCTTTTCAGCTGAGTTAGCTTGTAAGCTAATTTGCTAGCAGGCTGCTGGAGTAGCGCAACCGAACAGCGCATATCACGTGACGTAAATACGAAGCCCTCCGTAGGCTAGACCGTCTCATTTCGTAGGCCGCTCGGTCCAGCCTACCCGGTCTACGTGGGCTGGGTCCTCCGTGGACCGCGTAGGCTGCGTACTCCGAAGGGTGCAGCCCCTGAATTGAGACACGGCCACAGTGCCATCAAGGGGCGGGGCTACAGCAACACATGGGGGCAAAACAAACGGGAACATTCAATTAAAGAGAACGACTAATCTATATAATAGAGAGAATACATGAATACATAATTAAAATACTTATCCTGAGGGAAGATTTTTTTTGTGTGACATATAGTCAATTGATAACAAATTAAATATAATAAGATCAGTCTTGGGTGTAACGCGTTACAAAAGTAACGGAGTTACAGTAATATATTACTTTTTGCTGTAACGAAGTAATGTAACGCATTACTAATGAAATGTGGATAATATATTACCCGTTACAATGCTCAGTAACGCAGTTACAACGCATTTTAACCCGAAATGAAATGGTGTTTTGTTGAATGTACTAACATAGCGATTCCAACACCCGAGACAAATTGTGCGGGTAGATTAGTAAACCTGGTGTTTACCCTTCAGCCTTCGCGCCGGGATCTTCGGGGCAGTTGAATGTTATGCAACCATTCAAAAAAGAGAACGGAGCGAAAAATACTAACAACAAATTGTGTCGGGTGCGCGTGACCTGCTCCGCTGCGCGTGCATCATTTCCAAAGTGCTTCCACAGCAGTGACACACATCTGTGGATAATCATTTATACGAGAATGCTTAAAGCAACCATCACTAAACACCAGCAACACTGCATCTACTGCAGACAGTAGCAACGGGTCAGATGGGGACATCACGTTACCCTCCGTTGTGGACACTAGCTTACTCCCGCCTGACTCGCCGCCCTCAACCCCGGAGCAGCAGTCTACGTTGCCCGAAACTACGCCGCCCCTCTGCGGCCCGCAGGTGCCAGCCAGGATACCACGGCAAAACAGAGCCTGCCCAGGTATATCTAAACAAGTACCCACCTGTACACAGTGGGGTTAGGCGGTCATTTTGCAGCTCGTGGTATACAAATAGACAAGGGCTAGAATATTCATGTGGAAATAGTGTCATATTCTGCCATGCCTGTAGAAATGTTGGGTCAAACATAATGCATACAATAGCACAGATGCCTTCACCACGAATGGCTACAATAAGATCTCATATCCCAAGCTTATCAACAAGCTGATGTTGCAGCTGAAATGTTCTCCAGGTCACAAAGTCAACCTCACAGGAAGATGTGATACCAGTTTTCAAGCACAGTAAATATTCTCTCCCCAGAGTATATGATGGGACCAAGGTGATGATGTAGTACATGGTTTTAATAATACTTTTGCTTTTCAATGTTTGCCATTTCAAACCATAAGCTGATTCAAATCTGATTTGCCTTGATTTACAATACGTTCTCATTTGTTTTATCAGTACAGTTTTGAAGCTTTTGTGCTTTTCTTTGCCATAGTCCACTTTGGACTATATGAAATATTTCAGGATTGCACTTTTAACTCACTTGAAATGTTCTCACTTGCTTGGTTTCAAAACATAACAAAGGCCATAATCTGTTCATTGGGGACCATCAATGCTATTTTTCATTGCTGTTGCCGGCCACTATTGCTCATGTAAACCTACTGCTGCGCCCCCTGTAATCTCAGAGGCACCCTGAGTCATTTTGTTCTGGAACCGGGCCTGTACATGGCCATTTACTAAACAAACTACAGAGCCCATTCCGTGTCCTGTTATTGTTTACTTCCTGTCTGCCTTCTCCTGGTGATTTATCTGACGTCCAGCGCTCCGTCTTTTAACCTCTTTTCCTTTCTCTTTCTTGATCCTCCTTAGCAACCTTCATTATAGTCCTTGACAGCGGTCTGTACTGTATTAACAACGTGTCACATGTTAAGAATTTACAATCACAATCGAGTATTCAACTAAGCCGTGTAATACAAGTTGTGAGTAGCCTTAAGGGCCTACACAGTTGTTATGCTACCACATCGCCCTTCACTGGATGTAGAATGAGCTGCACTAAACTACATTTTAGCATTTAAAATACCTAGCCATTCTTTTGCGGTTATTTTGGTGAAAGTAACTAAAAAGTAACTAAAGTAGTATCATTGCAGTGTTATTTACATAGTTTGCTTAGAATTATAATTGTTTTTCTGTTACAACGTTGTTGTTTTTTTAACCCTTTCATGCATTGTGGTCACTACATTAGAGACTGCTAATTAAATGCTGCTTTTCTTGTATATGCATGGGGTTTCATATTTTATAGTTTTTGCATGATATATCTTTTTGTTCATTGGTTTGTTAAACATATATTACTTAAAAATCTGTTTTGAAAAAATGCATAAAGATGAAAATATCCTTAGTTTGTTGTAATTCCTGCACGAAGGAGTTAATAAATCACACTGGGGGGGACATCACTATATTGTAATTATTTATATAGGCTTTTTCTATCAAAAGTTTGAGAAGCACTACTCTAGATGATAGGAAAGGATCCTCAATACTTCCTTTATAACCTCCTTTAGGAAACACTGGACCTAGTGATGGCGAGATGAAGCTTCATGAAGCTAATTGGTTCTCAACAGGGTTCATCTCATGAGGCTTCATTTGAACACAAACCCCCTGTTGGTCAAAGAGTGTAAAACAGGCAGATATGAAATCTCAACAGTGTGATCTTTCTCATACCGAGTTCCCAATGAGTAAAGCCTTAGAATAACTCTAAACAATGAACATGAAATCATATTTTCATGTAATCAATAGCGTATATATTCCAGTTTAATGATCGTGATTGAGAAGCCTACGGAGGCTGGCTGGTACACAAACAAAGAGGGATTTTTATTTCTCATATAAATTGATTAACTTAATAAATGTATATGTGACCTGCTCCATCGAAATCAGTCTCATTGACCCGAAGACACATTTTGAGTTGTATACACTGTTGGAAAGAGGAAATTCCTAGTTTTCTAATGATATCTGGATTGTTGTTGTACTCCAAATATTAAGCAAAATATGTCACATTATATAATGACTGTCACCGAGTCATCGCACATCACAAAGGCATTTAAAAAGATAAGACAATACATCACTGACAACAACATAGACACAGATTAAAACCAACAGACGTAAGAAAACCAGATATCGGCAGACATGACAAGGGGTCTGGGGGAAGCTCACGAGTGTGTGTGTGTGTATACGTGTGTGTTTTTGTGTAATTTTGCATTTGTGCGTATTGTGTTTGTTTCCCGGGGAAAACACTCACGAGAAACACCGGCTGTTGTTCTGCCTGCAGTGACGTTAAGTTACTCCGCTCTCCGCTTGTCATTATGCCGAAGCTTCAAAGTTGTATTTATCATCTGAATTTGCCGAAACAAGTTTAATATTCTGAAAGCCAAGACTTTGTTTATTTAAAATCAAACAAAACACCCGAACCCCGAAAAACTATTTTTCTTACGCAAATCCACGTTTATTTAGAAACGAGCCGTTGCGACTTCCGACTGATTTCGATAGAGCGGGTCAAATATTTCCAGCAGTACATTTCACAAATATCTCCAAATGTCATTTGTTTCTCTCCCACTCTATTCCTGGAGGGTCATAAATTGTTTCTAAACAGAGCACCTGTTATCTCAAAGATTTACAATACTTATTCTACGGTTACATTGGAAAAAGGTTACTTTTCATAAAGTTTACACCTTGTTCAAGTTTTAAAAGCAGAATGTTCTTCACACGTCAAACTAGCCAAAGATTGAAGTGGTAGTTACATGCAGGAATAAGACGGTTTTAATGTCTTTGTGTTACAAAAACATGGCCGACAGATGCTTCTTGACTCTGTGGGTGGTGTTTCTCAATTTTGAGGACGCTTGCTTGGACACATGTCGTCCGAGTCACTTGCTTCAGAAGCGAGGCAAGAATCCTTCCTAGCATCGGAAAACGAAGAATGGTGGAACTGGCTAACAGGTGTGCGTCATATGCGAGGCCCCGCCTTAAATGGAGCGCGATTTCCGCCAAAGATTTGGAAATTAGTCGGTGTGCAAAGCATTTTGGGGATTTTAAGACTGCGGAGTCCACACAGGTGCAGCCTTGAAATGTATCGCTACGAAGTACGCCGGCCTCGGTAGAATTCCAAGTATGCTGGAAATTGGAACAGACCTGCGGCGGCACTCGATGAAGCAGTATGCTTGAAATAGTGGCTCTGGAGCAGCCTTCCTCGACATTGAGAAACACCCTCGGTGTGTCAGGCATTAGAGTCTCTTCTTACCCATACTCCTCTCTGTTTTTATCTTTCAATAACTCTGAACAATTTGTATTGATGATCAGCAGGAATAATCCTAACATTCCATCTGAACTCTGAATGAACTGATTGTAATCTGCTGCAAAACACAAACAATATGCAGGAATGTGAGTCTGTTTCAAAGGCTTTTTTCCTTTTAGTTTGGTTTGATGATATAAACAGAATCAAACTGAAAACATCGTACACATTCTCTATATCAATAAGTCATTGGTTCTTCTTTTAGACCAGAAAAGACTGATAATTCAACACTGTAGTGGAAATTTCATATTTCACCTTATATGTCTTATGTTACCTTATATGCTAAACCAAATGCTTCTCATAACATTGTCTAAAACACCTATATCATTTCCTGAGATGTGCTGTTTTCTTCTCATACTCTAATGTGGGTTTTTATTCCCAAGCGCTTCAAGGCCACACAGCTGATTGTTAGACTAGGTTGAGGCTACTCCTCTTTAACCAAAGTCTCCCTATTCTGAGACACTATCTACAGCTGAAGGACAGGTGTCTAATAACAATATGAGACCGTGTGAAGACAGATTTCTGAGCTTCCCGCCCTTCCTGTATATAAGCTTTGCTATTTTATTATATCTGCGCACACTCCTGCAGACTATCCTATACTCTGTGAGACCTGTGACTTTGTATTGCGTTTTATGTATTTGAAGCTTCAAATAAATTAACCAGAAAGACAACTCTGTCCGTTTCACCATTTATTTGTTGATCACTCTGACTTGTGTATCTCCACCGTATTGACTGGGTCTAAGATTTCCATAACAACAGGAACTATCAACAACATCCCAATGGAAGTTTAAAGTCACAACATTTAATTAATCAAACAGATTATTAGAGAAACTACTCTGCAGATTAATCAGTCAGTGGTTATAGTATAAATCAGAAAAGTAGTATGACAACAACATTAAACATATTCAAAACTTCTGTTGATAAAGATGTTGTTTATATGAAGTCATGTTTGAACATTGTCAAACAGAGTTTATACAGACAGACAGATTTTTCTCATGTGAATTGTCGAAGGACTAATTAATTGTCCTCTTTTTTTGTTGCAGATTTGACTTGGAAAATGTCAGGTTCAGAAGAGTCTTCAGTGTCGGGTTCAGAAGAGTCTCCAGGGTTGACCTCAGTCTCTGGTTGTAAATGTCTCTCTGGATCTGAGTTCCTGGCTGGTTCTGGTCCTCCACAGTCCTCTTCATCAGCTTCTGTTTCCATGTGTTCAGCTGAGCTGCTGGCTGGAGGCTCTGCCTCTCTGTTCTCCTCAGTTTGAGTTTGATGAAGCTGTGAGGACTGACGACCAACACACTTATGGCTTTGTCTCCAGGTAAATCTTTTGCCACAAACACTGCAGCTGAATGGTTTCTCTCCTGTGTGGATTCTCATGTGTTTCTTTAAACTTCCTCTCTGTGTAAAATATTTCTCGCAGACTGAGCAGCCAAATGGTTTCTCTCCTGTGTGGATTCTCATGTGCTCTTTTAAATGTCCTCTCTGTGTAAAATATTTCTTACAGACTGAGCAGCCAAATGTTTTCTCTCCAGTCCTACGTCTTGAATCACTGACAGGGTCTTGTTTATTTCTCTGAGAGTTTGAACCTGGTTCTCTGGTCTTCTTCCAATCAGCACTGTCTTCAGTCCCAGGTTCAGAAGAGTCTCCAGGGTTGTCCTCAGTCTCTGGTTGTAAATGTCTCTCTGGATCTGAGTTCCTGGCTGGTTCTGGTCCTCCACAGTCCTCTCCATCAGCTTCTGTTTCCAGGTGTTCAGTTTGTATTTGATTAAGCTGTGAGGACTGAGGTTTCTCTTCATCATCTTCACTCTTCACAGGGACAGGAGTGAATGTGAACTTGGTGTTATCAGCCTCCTCCAGCCCTTGAAGCTGCTCTCCCTCCTGACTGATCCAGAGTTCCTCCTGTTCCTCTTTAATGTGTGGGGGGGGCTCTGGGTCCTCCCAGTCCAGACTGGAGCTCCACTCCTGCTGCTCAGGGGGAACCTCTTCTTTAACCACCACCAGCTGCTGGACGTCTGCAGGAAACAGGAAACACATATTCAGAGAAACTGTAGAGTATTAGAATGTAAATTCTAACCACGAAGTTCCGCCCACTGTGTATTTCTGTTGGCTCAATAGTCTGTCAATTACACCTTTTTTCCAGATGCCCTATACCCTAACCCTGGAGAGTTTCAGGACAACAGGTGAGTTAGTACGGTAGGCGGTCTAACAGTTTTCACAGTAAATCACAATTAGCTGGACAGCAGTCACTTTTCTTAAAGCCGACATCCACCGCAAAGGCAGCCACTGAAGCATCTCTACGAGTGAGTCACACTATAATCAAACACAAAAAGTCCTTCCAAATGGAGTGATGGTGAAAGAAGCCTTCGTAGAAGCAGCAGACACCTTGTTTCGGGATTACACAAACAAAACAGAAATAGTAAACGCTATCAAGGCCGTCCAATTATCACGGAGCACAGTCACACGTCGCTGTGAAGTCATGGCTGAGGATTTGACCCAGCAACTCAGGAAGGACATAGAAGACTGCGAGTGTTTCCTACTGCAACTAGACGAGTCCACTGACGTGAGCGATACAGCGCAATTGTGCATTTTTATCCTGATGGTGTTCACAGACATGACGGCGAAAGAGGAACTGCTGCCAATTCTGCCAATGAAGGAACACACTCGGGGCGAGGACATTTTTCGGACATTTAAAAACTTTGTTGAGAAAACTAAACTCCCCATGTCTAAGTTGAGTTCCATCACGGATGGTGCGCCTGCGATGGTGGGCCGGTGTAATGGCTTCATTGCAAAATGCAGAGAGGATGACACATTCCCCGATTTTCTTAATTATCACTGCATCATACACCAGCACGCACTTTGTGCTAAAATGCTGAACATGAAAGAGGTCATGGATGTGTCACTTAAAGTGGCCTGTTCTATTCGGGCAAGACCTCTTCAAAGACGGCTGTTTCGTGCATATCTGGAGGATGCCGACTGTGTTCACACTGACCTCTTACTACACACTGACGTAAGATGGCTGAATAGGGGCAATTTTCTCCAGAGATTTCGAGTGCTTCTACCGGAGATAAAGGAATTTCTCCATGACACCAACCCCGCGGAGTACGCACGTCTAGATGACGAGGAGTGGCTGTTCGATCTGGCGTTACACACATGTTAAAAATTAACGTACACTGAACTGTTTTGCAGTTCAGTGTACGTTAATTTAGCAACTTAATGCCTTACTGCTGTTGAATAAACCCTATATATACATCCATCAGCAATCAATAAAACAAATCATCCAACACAAAATAGAAGAAATCTGGACCTATTCTATTTCTTTTTATTCCACAGCATCTATTGGGACTGCTCATTGATGTCATCAAGAGCCATTGAGTCTACCTTTTGTAGTCTGCCTCTCAGAATGTTTAGCATTTCTTTGTCTCTTAACATTCCTATAATCATTTGTTTTTCTATTGTTGATATTGTTTTGTTCTTTATTTTTGTTGTGAGAATCACTTTGCAATTGTGTAAGTGCTATATAAATAGTTATTCTAATATTATTGTTGTTACCATCATTACTATTATTAATAATGTCTTCTATGCTTTCTTTATTTATCGCTGCAGAAAGGTTCAAAAGGTTCCCTGTACATGGAACCATGCCTGTCCTCTGTTCCACATGTCTTCAGTCCGTTCTGGACCCCATGACTCGGACACTAGTTTCTACCAAGGCTCATTAGAGGTAAGCAGTGGTAGGAGAGTGGAGTTATCTTTGTATTTAGGCTGCAAGTCGACAAGAATAGATCACAAATCGCTTACAAACGGGTTCAGACAAGAGGCACCATGTGTTACGCAGGTGTGGCGCTGATATAGTTTATATAATATGCGGTTGAACTTTAAAATTAAATTATTTCCGGTGCAGAGACAAACACTCGAGGTGGATGTATAAAGTACATACTGGTGGTAATCAAATATAGCGTATATCCCTCAATTTAAAAGGTGTAAAGTAATATATCCATCATACTGTAGATCCTACACATCCACTGCAGGTAGATTCTGAAAGTATACACTTCTCACTAGAAATGTAATCATAAAGCATTATTATGGCCAAACTATCCTACAATTTAGGATTTTCCACTGAAAAAAGGGTTGGATTCAAGATTTAAAGGTTTCATCATCATATGCTCAACAGCTACAGTGTAGAAATGTCAATGAAATTCTTCTGACCTGAGCTCCTCCAACAATGCAACATATATATATAAAATAGAAAATAAAAAGTAGTGCAAAAAGTTGATATACATGTAATATAATATAATACTATGGGATTAGTTTTGTATCATAAAGATAAAGCAACACTTTCTCAGAATAAAGCAAAACTATGAGTTTAAAAGAAGAAGAAAACTGAGTCAAGCAAACTAAAATAAATTTCAAAAATAAAACTATGATATTTACAAGAACAGAATATGAAATGAAATAATGTAAATTAAGAAACAAATTAAATGCGGTGTATTGCGTGAATAATAGACCCAATCACAGTGAATGTTCAAAACAAACATTTGATAAATGTTTCTTTTTCTTCTCACAGTGCACATATTTAAGTAATCATAACACGAAGCTAAAAGTGAATCTGTTTTTCCTTTCTCTTTTCAAGAGTGCTTCAGAGGATGGCTGAATTCACAAAAGGTGGGGAAGACCGAGAGGGAGAAGTGGCGGTTACATTTCACAAAAAATACAGGACCTTGTGAAAAACGGAAAGAAACAATTGAAGGAAACTGCTTAGAAATATGAAGTAATGGGTGTTTTGAAAATGTGTGTTAATGTTCATTGTGTGTTTTAAATTATTTTCCTGCTTCTAATCATTAGATGTATGAGTATTTATTTACAGACATTCTATACATTCTGGTACCTTTCTGGTAAGGTAGGTGCTCTGATCTGAAATGATAGATGCTCATTGAGCTACTGCAATTGGGTGAGAGTGTTTTTATCATCATATATGACCAGCTTAACCATCAAGTAATCCCAGTTAAAGTTCTACTCAAGATCATACCAGTCTGACCAGCTAATGGTGACCAGCTAGAACACTGAGACCACCAGCTTTTACCAGCTATCCCGACCAGCTAGACCACTGAGACCACCAGCTTTTACCAGCTATCCCCGACCAGCTAATGGTGACCAGCTAGACCACTGAGACCACCAGCATTTACCAGCTATCCCGACCAGCTAATGGTGACCAGCTAGACCACTGAGACCACCAGCGTATTACCAGCTAATGGTTGACCAGCTAGAACACTGAGACCACCAGCTTTACCAGCTATCCCGACCAGCTAGACCACTGAGACCACCAAGCCTTTTACCACGCTATCCCGACCAGCTAATGGTGACCAGCTAGACCCATGAGACCACCAGCATTTACCAGCTATACCCGACCAGCTAATGGTGACCAGCTAGACCACTGAGACCACCAGCTATTCACCAGCTAATGGTGACCAGCTAGACCACTGAGACCACCAGCTTTTACCAGCTATCCCGACCAGCTAAAGTTGTCCAAACCCCCTCTAACCAGCTAACTAATCCAGCCTAATATGGACTGGCTTGTTGGTCTAAGCTTGTTTTTCAGCAGGGTTCATTGATGAAAACCAATATATAGATAGGAGAGAGGATGGGTAGTGAGGAGTTTATGAAATTCACAAGCTTAAATTATTTGTTATTGTTTGTGATCCTAAGGATTTTTTGATTATTGCAATACAAAGAGAGTAGAGTTAGTAAAGAGGGAACAGACCTGCTTGTGGATCTTGAAGCTGAGGCTGTAAAACAGCGTCCAGTAGTTTCCGGTGTCTCTCGTTCTCCTGTTTTGAACGAGACAGTTCCTCCTCGTACTCTGATATCTTTCTTTCAAACAGAACAAAGATGTCTTCAGCAGCCGCAGTGAGTCGCTGCTTCACCAACGAGAGCAGGACAACACTCATGTTTACTAAATCACCACTTCCTGTTTCTCTCACTCTGTGTTGCTCGCGTGTTACCAGCTAGCATGCTTAAGCTAGCTTCCAGAGTCCGATGCTAAAGGCTTCAGAAGAAGAGCACAAAGTCAGAGGTTCATCCAGGACACACAGACGATGGATCAGCTGCTCACACACCCTTCCCCAGGAACACCGACAGAGAACCATGAATGTAGAGAGAGAGAACCCACGAGACGCGATCTGGTTCCCAGTTAGAACCATAGGTTAGAACGAGCGGGACCAATCACTTCCGGTGCAGAGGACTTCAAAATAAAAGTTGCTATGATTTCCCCTTAGACAAACCTTTAAGATGTACAGACATGGGAGCCTGCGGAGAGAAACTGATTTATTTCTCCTGCAACACCTTTATTCATATTATAAGTAGGCCTATTCACCCTCCTATGTAAATAAATATTTGTAAGAAGAGAAAATGGAGGAGAAAATCGTAGGTTTTATTGTGAAGGCCAGCACCGGAAGTTGTGTTTCAGGGACCGTTAGCATGTTAGCTGGGGGGTAAACAAGAAACCCTGGTTTCCGGTTGAATCGGGATTTTTGGACAGTTTGTCCACAGCCTAACTCTCTGCATTGAGTTTTTAATAGTACGGCGGCTTATGACCCGTTTGAGAAGGATGAGGGACACGCCGGATAAAAGCACCACATTTTTCCATGTGTTCTACACATAGACTGTATATATAAATAGGACGTAGGGTCCGTGACGTCACCCATAGGATTCTGCAGAGTTGCCAGTGAAGCCCTTAGTAGGCGGAGTCGGCCACTAACGGCTCGACTGTGACGTCAGAGTCTAATCCCTGCAGCCTGCTCCAAATAAGGGCAAAGAGGCGGAGCCGAGGCGGGACCTGCTGCCTCCGAGCTGGAAGTACCAGAGCTAGCTGAAGCTACCAAGCTAAAGCTAACATGCTCCCCATCTGCACACTGCCGTCGCATTTTACGTTTCTAAGGTAAGCGGATATGAAACTATTCAGCAAAACTATAAATAAGTTATTGAGTTTTTAGCATAATACTTCAGAATCTTAAAACCCCTTAACGTTTGTATGCAATTGTGCTAAATTCAACACTGGAATCAAGCAAATATTAATATGTTTGCATGACATTAGTTATTTTTATTTTGATATCACTTAATTATACGTTTAATACATTTAAGTCAAGCTAAGGTACATGTGATGGTAGCTAGTTAGTGCTCTTACCTGTGAGGCCTCCTCCAAACAGCATAATAACCAGACTGTATCATTAAAACTAAGTACCAGTTCTAGATCCTTGACTTGACAAACAATTCAAAAGACAAAATGTATTTAAAGACCAATCTTTATTTGAAAGTGCCTCTTAACCTGAGATATTAGTTATACAGTAATAGTATTGACAATCTAAAAAAACTGAGCAACTCAGCTGTCAACTTTATATTTCTTACTGTCTAAAGCATTTATTATTTTCATTTCCCCCTCTCATATTCAGTGTGGACCAGCGACGTGCAGTCAGGGGAGGCAGGGGAGGCAGAGCCTCACCTGTCATACTCCAATGTAACGGAAAAACAACTAAAGAAAAACTAAATAGTAATAATAATAAAATGTCTCCCCTGATCTGTGTTGTAAATGTGATTTCTGTTTGATTCCAATCGCTTTTTATAGTAAAAATCAGCAAATTGGCCGAGCTCCGCTACAACTACGGGGAGCGATGAGAAGTGAGGCAGGGACGAGCTCTGCCTCACAGAAGCCCACAGTAACTGCTGGAGCACGGGCACTAATTTAATGCGGGCACTTATTTTGTGAGCGCGCTCAAGCCAGTTACTGTGGGGTGAGGTGAGGCACAGATGAGCTCTGCCTCACCTCAGAATGCGTCACCCCACAGAAACTGTCTGGAAAGCGGGCCCTAAGCGCATGCCTGCACCATCTCACTGTATGTCACCAATGTAATGTTTGTAGATCCCTTTATTACATTTATCCTCGCCATCCATAATCTCTAAATAACTTATTTCACGTATATATGATATTTAAGCTCGCTGGTCTCATCATACAACGGCAATGAAAAAAGCACCAGGGAAGGCAGCCATAACCTCTGCCGCACTGCAGGGGGCGCAAGTGAGCCCACAGGTTCTTGTTGCTACTGTTATTCTACGCAGAGACGGTAGACGCAAACAACAAACTAGACTTTTGAAACTAGAGGAAGATAAGGAGGACTTTTACAAAAAGCAGCGCTGCAAAAAGTAATAAAGATTGTTGTCCAGAAGGATAGCATGGGCTTCATCTTCAAGTCAAGGTAAGACCACCATTGTAATGAAATGGGATCTTACTAAAAAAGAACAATCCAATATTTAGATTGTGGATATCCTTTTGTTGAACGGTCTGTTTAAAATGAATCGAAGCATCAGACTAAAAAAGCTTTTGAAAATAACCGAATATTTCGATTAAGATCAAAATATAATATTTGTAAATCTGACTCTGAAAGAGTCAGTGCCTCAGCAGCCATGAACCTCACCGCACGTCACTGGTACAACCTATAGAATTGCAACACGGCGTCAGTTTAGACGTAATTCTGTCCAAAGCATTTATTATTTTCATTTTCCCCCTCTCATATTCAGTGTGGACGGATTGAGACAGCGTGGTGTCCAGAGAGCTGCAGAGACTTCAGGGAGAAACCTCTGTGTGATGGACGGATTGAGACAGCCTGGTGTCCAGAGAGCTGCAGAGACTTCAGGGAGAAACCTCCGTGTGATGGACGGATTGAGACAGCGTGGTGTCCAGAGAGCTGCAGAGACTTCAGGGAGAAACCTCCGTGTGATGGACGTCCTGTCTGTTGGTCTGGAGAGGACTGAGGGTCTTTCCTCAGCGAGGAGGACCAGGCCTGATGGAGGAGCCCATGCTAGGCAAAGCTGATACCAACTGCACAGGCCTAGTCTGTCACTTTATTTGACTAAATGTGTTTACTTATACATTTAATAGGTTTACACCTTCTGTCCATATGTGCTTTTTATTTAAAACATGTGTGACTTTTGGTTCACATTTCAATAAATTGTATTTGTATTTGCTCCTTTCGTCCATTATTCTTACTGAAAATGTTAGATTACACATTCACATCCGACTGAAGATTGGCCCCATTTATTTGTGACGTTGCAAACTCTGCGGTTCAAGGCACAAGTGATGTGAAGCTCATAAAGTGAGGCAAATAGAAATAATCAGCTGATGGAGTGTAGATGTGGAAATAGATGCATTCGATCAGCTGACTGTGTTTTCACAATAAAAGTAGTTTCTTAGTGAATGTCCTGTACTGGTCTTAAAATCTCATAACATCAGCTTTTAATGTTCCTCTTGGATGTTCTTCTTGACCCTCAGAGAAGGAGAAGATGTCGTGTCTTTCAGGCATGTCCTTTCCTAACAAAAATGACAGGAAACATAAAACATTTTATTGCAGAACAAGTGTGTTATTTATGAAAGTGGTGTGTTTGTGTGTTTAGGGGCTGTAGATATCATTATTTTGTAATTGTAAGGCAAGGCAAGGCAAGTTTATTTATATAGCACTTTTCAACACAAGGCAATTCAAAGTGCTTTACAAAAAATGAAAGACATTAAGAAAATGGCATTTAAAATCAGTCATTAAAAAGAAAAGAATAAAATAAACATTAAAAGAAAAAAGAAAAAAATACATGGATAAAAGTTACAGTGCAGTCTAAGATATGAATAGTTCAATTAAAAGCAGCGACAAAAAGAAAAGTCTTCAGCCTGGATTTAAAAGTAGTCAGAGTTGCAGCGGACCTGCAGGTTTCTGGGAGTTTGTTCCAGATATTTGGAGCATAATAACTGAACGCTGCTTCTCCATGTTTAGTTCTGACTCTGGGGACAGAAAGCTGACCAGTCCCTGAAGACCTGAGAGATCTGGATGGTTCATAATTTAGCAGGAGGTCAGAAATGTATTTTGGGCCTAAACCATTCAGTGCTTTATAAACCAGCAGCAGTATTTTGAAATCTATTCTTTGACACACAGGAAGCCAGTGTAAAGACTTCAGAACAGGAGTGATCCACTTTCTTAGTGTTAGTGAGGACTCGCAGCAGCGGCGTTCTGAATCAGCTGCAGCTTTCTAATAGATTTTTTAGTGAGACCTGTGCAGTAGTCGAGTCTACTGAAGATAAAAGCATGGACAAGTTTTTCCAAATCCTGCTGTGACATTAGTCTTTTAATCCTAGATATTTCTTTAGGTGATAGTAGGCTGATTTAGTAACTGTTTTAATGTGACTGTTGAAACTCAGGTCAGAGTCCATGACTACACCTAGATTTCTGGCTTTATCTGTTGTTTTGAACATTGCAGACTGAAGCTCAGCGCTAACTTTTATACGTTCTGCCTTGGCTCCAAAAACCATTACCTCAGTTTTATCTTTGTTTAATTGGAGAAAGTTCTGACACATCCAGTCATTGATTTGTTCAATGCACTTACTCAGTGTTTGAATTGGAGCATAGTCTCCTGGTGAAATTGTTACGTAAATTTGTGTGTCATCCGCATAGCTATGGTAACTTATTTTGTTGTTTTCATTATCTGAGCCAGTGGTAGCATGTAGACGTTAAAGAGAAGAGGCCCCAAGATGGAGCCTTGAGGTACCCCACATGTCATATTTGTCAACTCAGATGTGTATTTACCTATAGAAACAAAGTTGTTTCTGTCCTTTAAGTAGGATTCAAACCAATTTAGAACTGTTTCCGAAAGTCCCACCCAGTTTTCCAGTCGGTCTAGTAATATGCTGTGGTCAACAGTGTCAAACGCAGCACTGAGATCTAATAATACTAACACTGAAGTTCTGCCACTGTCTGTGTTTAAGTGGATGTCATTAAAGACCTTTACAAGAGCAGTCTCAGTGCTGTGGTTTGGACGAAAGCCTGACTGGAACACATCCAAACAGTTATTTAAATGCAAGAAATTACTCAACTGTTGAAAAACAACTTTTTCAATGATTTTACCTAGAAATGGGAGGTTTGATATGGGCCTGTAATTGTTCATTACTGAAGCATCTAGATTATTCTTTTTTAAGAGCGGTTTAATGACTGCAGTTTTCAGGGCCTGTGGAAAAATACCTGAGTGAAGAGATTTGTTTACTATATGAAGTAGATCTGAGGCCATGCAAGGAAAACATCTTTGAAAAATCCTGTTGGAATAATATCAAGGCAGCAGGAGGAGGATTTCAGAAGTTGTATAATGTCCTCTAGGTTTTTATCATTAATCTGATGGAATTGTGTCATGGTGTTTGAATTGATGTTAAGTGGACACAGAGACAACACATTTGCTGTTCCTGATGCAGAGGCACTGACTGCTTGTCTGATTTTCTGAATTTTGTCAGTGAAGAAGGCAAAATCATTGCACGCCCTGGTGGATAGAAATTCAGAGGCTACTGACACTGGGGGTTAGTTAGTCTGTCGACGGTAGCAAACAAGGCACGTGCGTTGTTTTTGTAATGATGTCAGAGAAGAACGATTGTCGTGCGTTTTTCAATTCCAAATTATAAAGGCCAAGTCTCTCTTTATAGATTTCAAAGTGAACCTGGAGATTTGTTTTTCGCCACCTGCGTTCAGCTTTTCGACATTCTCTTTTTTCTGTTTTCACGGTCATGGCCTTTCTCCATGGAGATATTTTCTTGCCAACACTTCCTTTACCTTAGTTGGAGCAATGGCATCTATAACATTTTTAATTTTTGAATTAAAATGATCTACTAGCTCATTTACTGAGATGTTAGCAGGGGCAAGTGTGGAAGAAAAATTCTGAGTAAACATTTCCCTAGTTTTCAGTTAAATATCGCTTTGTGGTTACCTCTTTCTGAACATTTTTGTGAACAGAAATAGAGCTCTCAAAGAAAACACAGGAATGGTCAGAGAGTGCAACATCAGTCACCACAACCTTAGAGATATTCAGACCCTTTGAGATAATTAAGTCCAGAGTGTGCCCCTTATTGTGCGTGGGCTCCGTCACATGCTGAGTCAGTCCATAGCTATCAAGAACACAAAACAGTTCTTTTGCCCCTCTGTCCTGGGGGTTGTCAACATGGATGTTAAAATCACCAACAATGACTAGACGGTCAAAGTCAATACACACTATAGACAGCAGTTCGGTAAATCATCAAAAAAGCTTGCACAGTATTTGGGTGGTCTATAGATATTTAGGAACAGAGCTCGAGAGGAGCATTTCAGCTGAAGGGCCACATATTCAAAAGAAGAGAAGTTCCCATAAGATGTCTTCCTGCATTGAAGGGAATCATTGAACAGAATAGCAACTCCACCCCCTTTCTTATGCATTCTTTCCTGACTCATAAAACTAAAGTTGGGAGGGGTTGATTCGATAAGAACAGCTGCACTGGACTTCCGGTTTACACATGAGGCGATAAGCAGCTAAGAAGAGGAGCTCCCTGCCAAATAAGTTCAAAAAGGAAGAAAACCCCGATAAATGTGATTCGAAGTTGGAAGAATAGGTCATGAGCAAATGAGTAAATAAGAAAGGAATGGAGAAAAAGACGAAAGCCGAAAAACAGCTGGGAGAGATGCAGGTCCAGACGGAACACAGTCAGCCGCTAACGGCTAACGCTAAAGCTAGCAACGACGAGCAACCTAGCTGGGTGTCGGCGCTGCAGACTAGCTTAGATGCCATGCGGGATAAACTCGAGAAAGCCCAGCACAACATGGATGCTAAACTGGATCAAATTGGGAGCCGGATGGAAGAAAATCTAAGAGGAGTACGTGAATAAATGGGACAACTGAGAGAATATATGGACAAACACGGAGAAGATATGAAGCAAGGGCTTGATAGCTTCAGAGAGGAAACAAATAGAAACTTCGAGAACGCTGAGGCGGAGATGCGGGCCCAAAAGAAGGATATGGAGATCCTAGAAGAGCGTACGGCTGGGGTCGAGGAGTGGAGCACCGAAGTCCAGGACATTATTACGGCCTCTTTTGAACAACAAACCAAGCTCCAAGATAAGCTGTCCGACATAGAAGGGAGGTCGAGAAGAAATAATATACGAATCTGGGGTTGAAGGAGGGAATAGAGGGAGACTCGGTCTCCGAGTACGTCGACAGGTTAATTCACAAGGAGCTGGGAATGTCGGAGGATATTAAGTTGGAGATTCAAACGGTGCACAGGGCACCTGCTCCAAAACCACAACCAGACAAACCCCCAAGAGCCATTATTGTCAAGTTCTTGAGGTTCGAGGTCAAGGAGAACGTCATTAAGACGGCCTGGCGAACGGCGATGGAAGTGAAGGGACGGAGAGTGACATTCGACCACGATTATTCTTCTGAGGTGGCGGTTAAACGTCGGAAATATGCGGGGCTCAAGAGAATTCTCAAAGATAAGGGGATTCGTTTTCAATCTCCAATGGACACACTGAGGGTTTACTGGAACGAAGGAACGATAGTGTATAAGAGTGCTCAGGACGCGGCGAGGGCGATGCGGCAGAGAGGCTGGCAGGTGCCGGACCCGGGAGTAGAGAGACCTACACTGCTGCAGAGACTGGAGGCAGCGCGCAAGTGGACCAGACTTCGGAGACGAGAGCGGGGAGACAACAACGAGATGGGAGTGAGGGAAGACCGGCACCGTATTGAGGGTGTTGATGAGTAGTCTATGAGGGAACAAGATACGGCGTTGAAAAGACAGAAGGATGAGAGGTGACGGGACACGGCGATCAGAAAAAGACAGAGCACAGACACAAACAGATTTAACCAAATTACTTATAAATGCTATAGCCTTTTATTTTGTGCCCCGAAAATACCTTTGAAACACTGCAGTGGGTGAGTAAGAAAGATTGTTATTTGTTTTTATAAAAGGAACCTGTATGGACATGTATGCAGGCTGGGGAATTATTTATCTATAACATTTTACGATTTGATTCGGACTAATTTAAAGAAGTGCTAATTCACTAGAAACATAGAATCACCTCCATCGCCAATACAGAGACCAGGGGTTTAAAGACTATATGAAAAATGTTCACAAAGTTCCGGCCGGGAGCTCCGGAGTTTAAACCACACGCTGGACAATTATAGTGAGCTTGGGAGATCAGCCACAGGAGAGATCTCCGCCACTAGGGGGGGCCCTCTCACTAGGAGAGGCCTTACCTTCCACCCACCAGCGGGGGAAAGGGGGATATTTTTAAACCCCCGGGAACCTTGGAAGACCAAGTTCTGATGTTTAATTTGTATTTGTTTAGCTTAGCGGTTGCTGCTACTATATATATTGTGTTTTGTGACATGGAGGGAACGAAAAGATGCTTTGAAGGGAAATATAATGCAACGTAGGGGAATCAAAATGGTGTCGTTAAATGTCAATGGTTTGAACAATCCGATATTAACCAAATTTAGAAAGGAGGAGATGCAGGTTATCTTATTGCAAGAAACTCACCTATCAGTACAAGAACATGAAAAACTGAAAAGGTATGGATATAACAAGACATTTTATAGTTCATTTAAACAAGGTAGGAGAGGGGTGGCTACACTAATTGGGAACTCAGTAAAATTTGAAATAAACAAAGAAATATATGACAGAGAGGGAGGTATGTGGTGATCAAGGGGAAAATGGAAGGACAAATGGTTACACTAATTAATGTTTACGCCCCACCGGACAGCGATAAGACTTTTTTTAAGGAATTGTTTGATATCATAGCTGTGGAAATGGAAGGAATCCTGATTTGCGGGGGGGGACTTCAATGTGGTACTAAACTATGATTTAGATACAACAAGTACAAGGAAGGCTAGGACGCATATTGTCAGATACATGAACATACAACTGAAGGAACTAGGAATCACAGATATATGGAGAGATATACACACACTAGATAGACTACACACACTAGATAGACTACACACACTAGATCAGGGGTGTCAAACTCAATTTCATTGCGGGCCACATTAGAATTATGGTTGCACTCAAAGGGCCGGTGGTAACTTTAAGACTATATAAATATGCATAGATAAATATATATAATATAATGTATTATTTAACAATATTTCCTCTGCATTGGATTATTATCTGATAGGGTAATAACTTAACTACGTCTGAAAGCAGAAGTCTAGGGCAAATAATTGAAAGTAATTATTTCAAGTCTCTTCAGTGCCTTCTCACAAAACGAGATGCATTATGGGACATGTAGTTTATGGGCAACGTGCTCCTGTAAAGCGGCACGTAACCTTATAATAAACTTATTATATTCTTTGCAAGCTTTTGTGGGCCACATACAATGAGGTGGCGGGCCGGATTTGGCCCCGGGCCTTGAGTTTGACACCCCTGCACTAGATAGACTACACACACTAGATAGACTACACACACTACTCTCACCCACACTCAGTCTATTCTAGGATAGATTACTTTTTTATGTCAAAGGGAGATAAATGTAGGGTAGAAGACTGTAGAATAGGTGTTACAGACCTGTCTGACCATAGTGCAATATATCTAACATTTAATCTAAATGGAGGAGGAAGAACACCGTCTGGAGATTGAATGTGGGTCTATTAAACAATAAGGGGTTAGTGGAAGAAATAAAGAGAGAGATAATCAGATATAAGGAGGAAAATGATAACGGGGAAGTAGACCCAACTATTTTGTGGGATGCACTAAAGGCAGTATTAAGGGGGAAACTAATAGCACAAACGGCACACCTTAAGAGAACCAGACTGGAACTCTATCAAAATGTAACTGGGCAACTAAAAGAATTAGAGAGGCAACATAAAAATACAAATGACCCAGAGACACTTAGGAAGGTTAAGGACATTAGAGGGAAGATAGAAAATATATTATTAATAGAGGTGGAGAAGAAAGCTAGGTTTGTAAAGCAGGCATATTATGAAGGGGGGCCCAAAGCAACTAGATTATTGGCTAGAACGATAAGGGCACAACAAACATTAAACACTATACATAAGATTAGGAATCCTAAAACCAATGAGTTACTAAGAGAGCCGGAGGAAATAGAGAGAGCATTTGAGGATTATTATAGGACACTATACGCACAACCAACTGCAGCAGAGGAAGAGAGTATGAAGGCATTTTTAGAGGGGCTGGACCTACCATCGATAGGAGAAGAACAGAATAGGTTATTGAACTCAGATATTACAGAAAAAGAGATGGGGGATGCAATTAGTAGAATGAAAAATAGCAAGTCACCAGGCAGCGACGGGCTGCCATCCGAATTTTATAAGATATTCAAATCGGAATTAAGCCCCTTACTGTTGGCATCATTTAAATATACTATGAAAGAGAACAAAACTCCCCCGTCATGGAAAGAGGCTATCATCACTACAATTCCCAAGGAAGGCAAGGATAAAGAATTATGTAGTAGCTTTAGACCAATATCCATACTTAATGTAGACTACAAGATGTATACGTCCATAATTTCGAAAAGATTTGAGACATTCATGCCCGACATTATAGATGAGGACCAGACTGGTTTTATTAGAGGGAGACAGACACAAGATAATATAAGGAAAACAATTCATATAGTGGAGGAGGCCCAAAGGAATTTTAGTGAGTATAGATGCAGAAAAAGCTTTTGATAGTGTGAACGGGGTCTATTTGTATAATGTCTTAGAAAAGTTTGGATTTAATGAAAAGTCAATCAAATGTATAAAATCATTGTATCATGAACCAACAGCTAGAGTGAAAGTGAACGGTAGTCTGACGGATCGGATTAAATTAGAGAGGTCGACAAGACAGGGCTGCTGTCTCTCCCCAACACTTTTTGATATCTTCATCGAACCATTGGCCCAAGCAATTAGCAGAACCAGAATATAAAGGGGGTTGAGGCAGGAGGTTTAGAACACAAATTGGACTATTTGCGGACGACTTGATAGCATACATGGGGCAACCAGACGTGGGCTTCCCGATACTGATGGATTTACTGGAGGAATATGGACAATACTCAGGGTACAAACTAAACGTGACAAAGACACAGATTTTAGCACTAAACTACACGCCAACACCAGAGATCAAAGACAAATACAGAATTAGATGGGACATGGATACAATTACATATTTAGGGGTTAACATCACAAAAGGATTAGACAAATTATACAATGCAAATTATACGCAGATCAATCAGAATATCAAGAGGGATTTATGTAGGTGGACAATACAGACCTTAGACCTTAGTTCAAGGATTGAAATAGTTAAAATGAATATACTGCCTAGGCTACTGTACCTTTACCAATCACTACCTATATCTATTCCACAAAGTCAATTTATGGAATGGGATAAATGGATTTCAAGGTTTATTTGGGGGGGAAATGCCCACTTGCAGCTACCCAAAGGGAGAGGAGGATTGGCAGTGCAGAGTTTCCAGGATTATTATTATGCAGCACAAATCAGAACAGTGGCATGTTGGTGTAATATGGAAAACGTAGCTAAATGGAAGGACATCGAAACAAATGGGGAAAACTACCAGATAAAAAAATTACTAGGGATAAAGAATTATTCAGGACACAGGAAAACATATTACAAATCACAAAATTCACTTTAAACACTTGGAACACGGAAATAAAGAGATACAAAATAGGAAAACAGACAAAGATTTTGAGATGGATAACAAATGATAATAAATTCCAGCTGGGAAAAGAAGATGCAGGTTTTAAGCGATGGGCCCGAGGGGGCATCACAGCAATATGTAGGATGGTGGAAAAAGGGGAAATGCAGAGTTTTCAATATCTAAGAGATAAGTTCGATCTGGAAAGGGGTGGCCATTTTAGATACTTACAGGTGAGAGACTATTATATAAAAGAAATAAAAATGGATAAAAACACTAAACAAAATGGGGTAATTAAGGTCATGATTGAAGCATATGAAGGGAAGAAAGGCAGGGTGATTTCAGCTCTATATCAAGCTCTGTTGGAGAGTAGGGGGAATTCAACTCTATATATAAAGAAAAGTGGGAGAAAGAACTCGGGATTGATATGACAGAGGAAGAATGGTATAATGTATGTAGAGTGCAGCATTCAACTACTGCGTCAAGGGTATGGAGGGAATTTGGCTGGAAAAACATAATCAGATACTTCATAACCCAAAGATAAAAGGGAGGTATGCCCCCGGAACAGAACGCAGACCACACACACATTTTTTTTAAATGCCAAAAGATGAAGGGATACTGGGAGGAAGTCTGGGGAGTATTGAGGGGATATTAGGTTATGAGGTTCCTAAGACCGCCTGATGTTATACTTGGGGAATCTGGTAAAAACACACAGGGTGGGGACAGAGTACCTGATTAAGGTGCTGCTGGCTGCCAGCAAGAAAACAACTACCAGAGCATGGTACAAAGCAGATCCACCTACGAAGGAGCAATGGCTGGGAGTAGTACAGGAAATATTTGATATGGAGAGATTCACACACATATTGAGGGTCCAGGAAGGGAAAAATGGGTTGAATATAAAAGAAAAATGAACGACACCACAAATTGAGAGTTGGAACCAGACCATGATGTTGCATTAAAATAGGATAGAAAGCTTCCATGTCACTGTTTGCTTGGTTTTATTATTATTTGTATTTTCTTTTTTCTTCTTCAATGGGTCTCTAATTCAAGTGTATACTGAACTGTATGTGGTTTTGTATGTTTATAAAAATGTCAATACAAATTTAAGTGCTCAGTGATAAAATCATTGATTAAAAATGTTTTTCCTGCCAGAGACCTGACATTTAATAAGCTAGTTTAAGTTCGTTAAACACACTATCAGTCATGTTTTTTGTAACAAGCTGTGGCTGACATGGAATCACTGCTAAATTAGATAAACTCACACAAACGTTTGAGCACTTCCTGTTTCTAAACTGATTCACCGCTCTTAATCTATTACCTATCAACACAGATATCGGCAAAGCTATAGGCAGGCAGGGCCCCGGCATGTCCTGGAAAGGAGTTGAGAGTGCCATACGCCCTTGAGCAGTGGCGGCGCCAGGGTATGGCTGGGGTAGGCTACAGCCATACCAAGAAATGGCTTAGCCCTACCTTAGCCCGACCATGAAAAAGTATGTTAAAGTAAGCATGTTGAGAACACGGATTGCGAAAATCTACCGGTCGTGTCCACAACACACAAACTGATCCTGCTGTAACAACAAGTGCACATTACTGACGCAATATGGTTGAGACCATTCGGGCTTATGCTAGAGGGGTGCAAGGAATTGTCCTAAGTAGTGGGGGAGTTTTATACACTAAAGGTGTGGAAATCAGCGCGGCCGCGGTCAGATCAAAATGCCTCCGAATGCAATTTGAACAGACCTACAGCCAATCAGAGCAACGAAACGTTGGGTCTGCTGCGTCATGTATTACTGATATGTCACGTTCACAGTGAAAAGTCCCCAAACTCGCGCTGATTAAATTGCAGACAGACAGCAGAACTTCTAGGATTAATTGTATATTTCGGATGGATAGATTTGTTCTTAAACGCCCTCGCATTGAGGTACAAGTCGAACAGGTGCCAGAGTCACACGACCCACCTGAAGAGTGAATAGTGAGTTTTGAATATATTTTGTGATAAGTAATTTGAAAAAGTGTTTTGTATGACAATAGAGACACAGGCCACCTGTTGTGTGCTGTGTCAGTCTCTCTCTGTCTCTCTCTCTGTCTCTCTCCCTCTCTCTCTCCCTCTCCGTGTCAATTCTATATGCCAACTTTTCTTGCTTCTGCCGCTGCGTAGCATGTTGTAACAACGTGGAATTAGCAGAATAGGCTGTTTAAACTCACACCTGTTGCTCTCGATGTAATTTAGCTGATAAAAGGAGACTAATAAAAGCCTCACGCTTGGCGTTTCACTGTCAAGGGGTGCGATATAGCGTGTATGTAATTACATTACAAATACTGACTTGAGCCCCACCACTGTATGGGTTAGCCCTACCATAGATTACCCAACAAAAATACTCTGGCGCCGCCACTGCCCTTGAGCCTGGACCCAGCACATATCAGTAAGAGTTTGTTGCATTTGTACACACACATCCTTATCAGGCTTCGGAGACTGCAGATGCTTTCTTGATGAAGACGGGGGAGATGGTGCGCGTCTCTGCGGTGATTTTGGTGGGCGTCGTTGAGGAGCGGGGTAAAGGACATGCTGCCAGCCCTGCGTTTCGCCTTAGTTTGGTCTTTGAACTCCTGGAAGGAATCGGTGCCAACCCTCTGTATCTCCTTCATGTGTTCAACGATCTCCAGGAGGGTGGGCGAGGGTGAAAGGGTTGAACGGAGTATCCTCAAAGGCGTTGACAGTGGGGAGGTTGACGGGCAGTGGAGACTCCTCCATGTGTCTCATAGGTCTCCCATAATCAGAACATTCCTCAGGCGGGTGCAGTGATAATTCTTCAGGGTTTTCTGCGCGATGTGTTGTGTCTTTCTCCTGTTTTGATTCCTCTTGCCGCTTGTCCTTGGCAGAGGGAACAGATTGATGACGCAGGCAGTTGAATATGTTAGAGATAAACAATTTCACTCCTGACTTGTTCAGGCAAACTCAATTTCCTTAAAAAGATGTCTGCGATCCCAGAAAAAGTTAAAGTTGTCAATAAAATGGACAGAATGGTCAGTACAGACAATTGAAAGCCAGGTGTTCAGTGCAAACAATCTGCTGAATCTCTCCACTCCTCTTCTGACTGGCGGTAGAGGGCCACTGATGAACACCTCCGCATTTAGAGAGCTGACAGTTTCCAACAAACATTTAAAGTCTTCTTTCAGCACTTCTGACTGTTGTTTCACAACATCATTTGTTCCAATGTGTAGTACCACATTCTTCACAGTCGGATGTTCAGCCCCAATATGCAGGATCTTCTCAGCCAAGTCAGATACCACATCCTTGGGAAAACAGAGTACTTTGGTGTTGTTCTTACTACACAGACCTTTTACATCTCTTACAGCAGAGTCACCCACAATCAGAGTTTTCATGCCCAGTCGTTAGCTTTCCCTCTAGCCTTTTACTTTTGGAGTAGCTATTGGTCCTTACCCTGTTGTGTGAAGAGGACAGGTTATCCAGGGCATCAGAAAGAGATCTCCGGTTCTCGGTCAGCGGAGCGTATCTGTTCTGGATTGGCACACTTGGTGGTTTAGGAGGATTGTTTGTAATTCTCCCTTTAGCAGCTGTCCACTGCTGTTTCCTAGTAGGAATAGGGGGTTGAAGAGGCGCTCTTCCTGGGTGATAACAATGCAGGCCAGCCGGTCGCATCACAGATGTCAGAGCACTGGGCTCTGCCTGTTATCCGTCCTCCCAAATCCCATGGAAATGATTTACTCTTAGGCTTTGCATCCAGAGAGTTCCAGGGAGGACTACCACTTGTAGATTTAATTACCCGGTAACACAGCCCTCCTGTTCCTTGGAATCCTTGTAGCTGCTAACTAGCTGTGAGTTAGCATACCCTTCTCCATTATTTTTGCAACACTGGTAAAGTGGTGTCATTCCACGACATAGTCCATTCACTTCCACGTTAACTTCCAACCGTTGCATTTTCATTTCCAACACAGCCATCTTAAGCTAAATAGCATGCAGTAGCCTACCAGGCTTTAGCTGTTGCTAGGCCACGCTACTGTAAGACTGAGGTCGTCGTAAAAATGTTGAAATATGGCTGAAACCCTCCGTCTATTTACGAAGATGAAACTGTCCCAGTGATAAGTTAATGTCCAGGAGCCGCTGCTCAAAGTTTTCAGAGAATAAGAATAGGAAAATCAGCATAAGAATTAAGCAGAGGCAGGAGCAAGCAGAAAAGCGTCTGCACTGTAAGAAAGTGCAGACACAAATTGTAATGTTTTTTTTTATTTCAACAGTGAGCTACAAAGACGATCAGATCATGCAAGAACAGTATGAATCTCATCAACATTGAAATATATGTTATTATCAAAATAATATTGAACTGTTATCAAAATGTAGTGCAACTGTAGAAGCTTGCTCTGTTGTCTACTGAAAGAATAACTTTTACCACGTTTTTTCAGACAATATTGAGAGATAAATAGTAGCAGTTCTCACTATGTGTTTAAATATCTTTGCCTTCAATACATTAAATTAAAAAGCTGACAAACCCATCTTTCTTTAGCCTTTATTTATACAGGTGTAGATCTCATTGAGACACAAGTCTCATTTCACACAATCATATTGCTTGTTAACATCTAAATGTAACCTTTTGCATGAAAAACCCCTCAACTTAACTGATGTGTAGGTGATCTAGTATTTAGTATTGTTTAATGGAATGTATATCAGTGTATTCAAGTCAATACTTCATTTATTTAAACCAATATCTTTCTTGATTCTTTGTACAGTATGAAAAAAAGAGTCTTTGTACCTGAGCTGAAGTTCACTACTGTGAGGAGTCCAGTTCTGTCTCTCACTCTCTGGTCCAGCCTGTCTGCATCACCTGGACACCTTAAACAAACAGATATATATGTAAAGTACCATGTGTACACACAATATAACTGATTCTCTTCTGTTGAACATATTGGATTGTGTATTGTCCGAGTCAGGGTCCTTTTTATTTTACTGTAACTTTGGAAGTTGTGTTACCAATGCTTACTGTTTATTTGATACCCATTTGGTAATGCAATTATAAAAACAACGAGGTTTGGGTTCGTTCTTCAGATGACTGTGACCTTAACGTGTAAGCTCAATAATGAACTCCAGCTCAACCAACCATATTGTAATATCTAAGTAATCATCTGAAATATGACATTATTTGTAATATACACACATCTTATTGTGAGGTTGATTTCACATACACTACTTCGACAGTGAGCTTGTCTACATACTTGAGCATATCCAATTTAAATTACCTTAGCGATGCATACAGTTCCGAGCTACATAATAAAATATCTCTCTAAGTTACAAGGATGAACCTTATTTTATCAACCTCAAACAGAAGCCGTTTGTTCTACAGTATTATTCCGCTTAACGCTTAACACTTGTCTATTTCGTTTTAACCTTTATATATACAGTCTATTATTTTAACTTGGAGACTACGATTAGCATCGTTAGCACCAATGTAGCTACCACTCGCTTACACGCTAACCCAAGCCTTAACAATTCATTACGTAGCTGATTCAAATCATAAACACATCAATAAGTACTCAAATTTCACTTACCGCAAAAACCGCATTCATGCACCGTCTGTTTTAAACCGCAGAGCGAGTCACAATAGTCCGATATATAAGCATGAAGAACAAACAACCACGGCCGGCTTCAAGTTGTGTTCCCTGGGTGAACTGAGCAGGCAGAGTCCCTGTAGAGCTTCACGGAGCAGGTAGCAGAGAGACGAGAAGCTAGCAGCAGCAGTCACTTGACAGAGCTGTCACTCAATGTGACCACGCCCTAATATATGCATAACTTTAAGGCTTAATATTAATTAAACAGATGAGTTGAGAAAAAATGCACCCCCCACACAGTAGTCATGAAGGGGGATCTAACTATACAGAGAATATGGGTTTTTTGAACCACGATGTAACATGTTTATTTCTGCTGTAAAGTTGGGCATTTTAACATGGGGGTCTATGGAAATTGCTCCCTTCTGCAGACTGCTCCTACTGGCCACTAGATGAACTGCAGTGTGTGGCACTTCCGTATTGGCGTCCCGGCTCTTCCCCAGAGTTTGCCGCTTGGTTCTACATCACCATAGCTTTACATTGGTGGGGAGCCACTAAGATGACCCTGCTGAAAAAACCAGCATAGACCAGCATGGATTTCATGCTAGTCTTTGCTGGTCTTTGCTGGTTTATGCTGTTTCATGCTGGTCTATGCTGGTGAAGCTGGTTGCTTTGCTGGTCTGCCGGCGCAAAAGGCTGGTAGACCAGCATGGTGTTCCTGGTGAAGCTGGCATACCAGCATGGTGTTGCTGGTGAAGCTGGCATACCAGCATGGTGTTCCTGGTGAAGCTGGCATACCAGCATGGTGTTCCTGGTGAAGCTGGCATACCAGCATGGTGTTCCTGGTGAAGCTGGCATACCAGCATGGCGTTGCTGGTGAAGCTGGCATTCCAGCATGGTGTTGGCATGGTGTTGCTGGTGAAGCTGGCAACCAGCATGATGTTGCTGGTGAAGCTGGTATACGAGCATGATGTTGCTGGTGAAGCTGGCATACCAGCATGGTGTTCCTGGTGAAGCTGGCATACCAGCATGGCGTTGCTGGTGAAGCTGGTATAGCCAGCATGATGTTGCTGGTTTTTCAGCTTCACCAGCATGATGTTGCTGGTGAAGCTGGTATACCAGCATGATGTTGCTGGTTTTTCAGCTTCACCAGCATGATTGCTGGTGAAGCTGGTAAACCAGCAAGATCTCAATGATGGTTCAACAGAATGCTATTGCTGATGAAGCTGGATTACAATAGCTAAAGACTGTTTACATATTAATAATGCAACCAGTACTTACAATATATTTGTAGCTGTAACTTCTTTATTTTTTAGGTAATAAATGAAGAGAGAGAGAGAGAGAGAGAGAGAGAGAGAGAGAGAGAGAGAGAGAGAGAGAGAGAGAGAGAGAGAGAGACAGAGCGATAGAGAGACAGAGGAGAGACAGAGAGAGACAGACAGGCGGGACACGGAGGAACTGCGAGACAGCAGTGGTTGAACCAAAGTGGTTTAAAAACATGGTTTTAACTGGCGCTAACGGTCGGGGAGTGAAGATCAGTTGAGAGCCGTTTCTGTGACTCTGCCCACTTCTGCTCTTCTGAGAGGAACCGCTCTGACAGCTCTCTAGTCTCTACTGGGAAACAGCTAAAAGTCCTTCTGGAGGTAAGCAGCGTAGATGTTTTTTGGAAAATCTTCCCATTGGGATATAACTATCATGGCAATGTATTGAGGCGAAGGGATCGCTTTGGCTTTTTACCGTTGCTTGCCAGTCTAAATCCCACCAACAGCATATACTTATACTGCATGGGGGATGGGTGGCCCAACGTCAATATGAGGCCCACTTTCCATATATTACACAGTAACACAAGTATTCACTTACTGTGTACTTGCAATAAGTGTTTGAAAGGCGGGGAAAAGTTGTTTAAAATAGTCTGATACTACCAGAGTTCATCACTGCACATTACAGCCAGGAAAAGTGAACCGAACAGAGCTTGTTATCAAAAGTTATTAATTAGTAGCACTTTCTGACAATCTTCTTAACCCAGGAGTAAGTGTTTGAAAGGCGGGGAAAAGTTGTTAAAAATAGTATGATACTACCAGGGCTCATCACTGCACATTACAAGCTAGGAAAAAGTGATTGAATCCTGGTATACATTTTGTAAATAGTCTGATACCTCCAGGCGCATCACCGCACTTTACAAGCCAGGAAACGTGATTGAATGCTGGGTATACATTTTGTATATAGTCTGATACCTCCAGGGCGCATCACCACACTTTACAAGCCAGGGAAGGTGCCTGAATCCTGGGTAAACATTGTTTAATTGTTTAAGTGTTTTTTAAATGTATGGAACCGTGTTTTGTCACTTTCAAAACTCTCCCGTCATTGGCCGGATAAGGGGGGGTCGATTTGGAATTACATATGGACGTTAATATTCCATTGAGATGAAGTACGTCCCACGGCCGGAGGAAATCCATGTTGATTTTGTCAGAAACCAGGAGAATTCCCTCACTTTGGTGCAGGTCAGAACGATGTTTATTGAAAGTTTACATCACCAAGGTTTAATTACTGAGTGAATGGTTGTAGTATGTTGAGCATCTGCCGGGCTGTTCATTGGCTGTTCATTGGCTGTTCATTGGCTGTTCATTGGCTGTTCATTGGCTGTTCATTGGCTGTTCACTGGCTGTTCATTGGCTGTTCATTGGCTGTTCATTGGCTGTTCATTGGCTGTTCACTGGCTGTTCATTGGCTGTTCATTGGCAGTTCATTGGCTGTTCATTGGCCGTTTATGCCTGTTAAATACCCTTTTCCCACAATCCCGAATGCAAAAACAAATATGTATACAAATATGTATGCACCTATATATACACAATCAACAGACACATTTATACATGCACACATTAAGACCTAAATAAAAGCACAACAATCAATAAATACAAAATAACAGTCACTTCAACATCTTTGAGAAATGTGCATTAGTGCAGACGGTCCATAGCAGCGTGAAATAACCCGGTTATTTTGTGGGTTTTTTGTAATTATTGAGTGGGGATTGCCCACAGTGTTGAGTATGTGAGTCGCTTTGGATGATAGCGTCTCACAAGTAACATGTAAAAGTAGCTTATGTGTGCACATGCATTTAACGAATCGGGTTAATGTTACGGATTGGTTAGTGACGAAGGCGAATCGGTGCTGCGCGTGCGTGGATCCAGGAAGTACCCCAATGTGCGATGCCTTGCGAAGGCCCCTTCACCGCTGCTTGCAGCTTTCATTTGTATTTGTATTACATTCTCAAATATACGTAGTTTGGATAAAGTAATTACATAAAGGTAATCTGAATAGTACGTTTCTTTACTGAGAAAGTTATACAACTTAACAACTCACTCACATGTTTAAACATGGTTTCTTTGGAGAGCAAAGGTTGATAGAGCTGGTGATGCTAAGCAAAGTAATACGACTTACACTCTAAACAGAAGAAGCTACAGAAAATAAGGCAATGTGGAAACACCCACGAGCAGGCTAAGAATAAGGTGAAGACTGCAGAGAAAGACCCTTGAGGTTCAGAAGGTTACAATGTTTTTTCCCATGAATAAGGTGGAGCTGTAGTTCGTCTCTGTTGCCAGCAGAGGGCAGTGATACGTGAACAGGAAAGTGTGAGGACACAGAGACAGAAAGACCCAGGAGACAAGTGAAGACATCACATCAGCTTAATTATTTTTCATTTATTGTCAGCATGAAGCAAATAGTGATTCAGTTTGACTTTAAACGTAGACATTATCACACTGTGTGGATCTGTTTCCATCTTAAAGTGATGAGTGATTACATGTGATCGATATCAGCTGAGGACATGTTGCTGTCCTGCAGAACTACAGCACAGGACGGACCTTCATGCTGATGGATTTCAGGGAGTAGCTATTACCCTTCCAATGGTACCAGCTCACTTCTTTATTTGTATTAGTGCCATCAGCCCCCCAAAGATAAACCCCGTTGGGATTTGCGTATTCACAATTATTGTACCAGAACGCCCCAGGTGTGTTCTGGCGCAGTTAGAAGAAGAAGAGTCCTGGTCTTTGTCGAAGGTGGAGAACTTCCGTCCGTTATGATAACTCATGGAGTCTCCTACAGAAACACAACAAGTGTATAATCAGAATATTACAATACAACTAATACAGGGATGAAGTATCTCTGCGTTGGTCCCTGAAGGCAGCATGCCCCGGTCCAATGGGATTTCTCCATGTGATTTTGGAATATTGCAGAAAGTAATCTCCACATATTAACAACACTTTATGATTTCTGAAGTTGAAATGCATCTCCAGAATATATTTAACAACATTAGGCTGTAAAGGAACTACAGCACGGTCCCTTTGGGTAATGTTCTCTTTGTCAATCAGTCATTAGCCTAAGGACAGCCCAGATCATTCATTGTTAAAGATATAGGAAGGGATACCTCCAGATGTGTGATATACAGAAGAATGTCATGGGCATATAGCCACAGTTCCTGATCTGCTGTCGTTACCCCCTTATCTCTCTCTGATGTCTGAAGCCAGTCCTACGTGTGAGAGCGTATTCTGAATATCAGAAAGACATCAAGCACTTCCTGCTGTTCCTCACCTGCCCCTCCATCAGTGAATCCAGAAACATGCAAAGTGAACCCGGAGACCTCGGGGTCCACGGAGAACGAGGAGTACCGAGCGAACACTGTGCCGCCTTCAAAGTCCTCCATGTCCACCAGCAGCTCGTACTTCTTCTCAGAGTCAATCGGGAGAGATTCTCAAGACCTGCAGACAAACAGACACCATGAACGCTAGGAAACTGAGAGTTTGATCAAGTCAGGACCTCCGGTTCGTCTTCATCTCTCACCGAGCCAGTATTCTCCGACAGCGTTACCAAAGCCCATCTTGTAATGATCCCAGGGCCGGTAGAAGTTTACGGAGCCGTCCACCCTCCTCTGGAACACCTGGGGGAAATACTAAATCTCTCAGCAAATATAATGGACATTTCCAGTCCATGGAAAAAGAGCATAACAGAGTTTAACCAGCCTCTACTGGGAACAGGAGCCAATAGTAGATCTAAGGTGGAGCCTCTGATTTCTCACTGCCATTCACTGAATGCATTCAGGAGCTAACCTGACTAGCATGGTTTAGCTAACACACTTCAAGTGTCCCAACAGTCTCTGGATAGATTTATCAAACTGTAGATTTGATAGATTAGACTAAATACTTTACTTTGTTTATCCTGCACAAAGATACTGTACGTATATTTCATCTCTGCTGTCTGACCAGTAGGGTTGGGTACCGAGAACCGGTTCCGGTTCGGAACCGGTTCCAACATTTCGATTCCAACGGCATCATTTAGAAATGTGAATTTCGGTTCCGCTTTTCGATGCCTGAGGAAATGTTTCTCGCCGGTCTCCGTAGCCTACTATATGACTGCGGCGGGGGGGAAATGTAGCGTTGTACCTACACTTCCTACAGCGTGACCTGGGACCAGGGCCGGCCCGTCGCACTGGCGTTATAGATGTTCGCCTAGGGCGCCAGATCTGTGGAGGCGCTGCGCTGACAGCTCTGGGAGGGAAAAAAACATTTTTGACCGTTGGGGCTCATCCTAATTTTCGGCCTTGATGTAACAACATTCATAATTAAGTAAATGTAACACCCTTTTCACCCCGGTTACACGTTTCATTTGCCCTGTACGATGGGCGCTGCAAGTGATGAAAATGGGGGATGTTGGCTTATCTGGCAACCGCAGCTCACAGCCAAAGTGCGAGTGAGCGAGGGAGAAAGGGAGGGCGCTGTTGTTATTAGCATCTGGTGCTAGCTGCTCTAACGGAAGAAGAAGATGTTTCTACAATGATGTGGAGGGAGAGTCCTCTCCAGTCAGACGGAGTGGCTGATAACTACAGCTCAGTGAGGTAAAGGACTCTGAGGGTTTAGATAGTTCACTTTTAGTCTAAGTTCAAACGGTTTGATCACAATTTCTGTAAACACATATTTCCAAGGCACTCCTTTATAATTATTGGGATAAAACAGGTTTGAAATCATTCCAATGTAAACTATAGGACAGTAAACCAGACATATAGTTTTAAACTGGAGATAAAAAAATATGCATAAATAAAATAGTAAAATAAGATATGAATGAACAACAAAAATAAAACACGTTACATGTATTTGTTATTGGCTATGGGTTATTGGTTATGCTCACATACTTATTTAATTATTCCAATGTAAACCGATCTTTTTCATATGGGTGTTTGGAGTTGTACCCCTAGATCTAGTCTCTAGTCATTCTGCTTAAAGTGCACCAGATTGAAGCATTTTACTTTAAAATGTTCAAACATTTCTTCCCGGTATGCCTGAGAGGCAGATATGCTTGTTTTTCTCAACAAGAACTGTTTTTAAATGGGGGGGGGGGGGGGGGTGGTTCCTTTAAAAGTTGCACTGCTGTAGCTTCAGTGGTTCTCAGGTTACAGTTACATAGCAGTGAATATAAACAGACTGATTAATGTGGATATTACTGTAAACTAACCTGTGTAAAAGTTTCTCGAATAAATGTAATTTTTTTTGGTGGAAGAAGCGTGTATATTTTTTTACCCTGCCCCTCAAAGAATCGGAATTGAGAACCGTTAAGAACCGGAATCGAAAAGTAGAATCGGAATCGGAATCAGAATCGTGGAAATTCAAACGATACCCAACCCTACTGACCAGGTTTCAGTTCACAGATAACTGGGGGCCAGATTTAGCTTTGGAGTTAAGGTACTCACCGTCCACCGTCCGCCCAGTGAGTCCATGTCACAGTACACCTACACACACACACACACACACACACACACACACACACACACACACACACACACACACACACACACACACACACACACACACACACACACACACACACACACACACACACACAACACACACACACACACACACACACACACACACACACACACACATTCTCATTACACATCCTATCCATTTGATCAGTGAGATATAGTGTTGTATGAAGTCTCTCAGAGGATGTACCTGGACAGGAGAGGTGGATCCGATGGGGTAGATGGGGTAAACTCCACTGGGTTTGGTGTTGTCGTTGTTGTAGATGTCCTGCAGTCTATTGGGAGGTGGAGGACGAGAGACATGCCGCTGTCCAACAGCAGAGCCAGGAGGACGAGGCCGACTGAGACAAGCTGGATAGATGACATGTTGTTCTGACTTGAATCTGAGAAATCCTGAGTAAAAAACTGAATTCTGGGAAAAATCTGATTACTTTTAAAAACGGAATTCTGAGAACACAAAATACATTTCGGGGAAAAAAGTCAAAATTCTGACTTAAATCTCATAACAAAAAACCTACTTTTTGTCAGATCTAAAAACGAATTGCACATGTGGCTCTCATGCTCTTCCACACAGGTAAGATAACAAAGTACATTTTATCCTCATATTTAATCACACCATATGAAGGATATTATAATATATATATATATGTATAGCAAGTATACAGAAGAGGATCAGGGCCACATGTAAAACATCTTTTCACATCAGACCAAAAGGGATTCTTCTTTTCAAAAAGTCAAAGTTCAGACTTTAATCTCAGAACTAGAAAAAAACACTTTTTGTCAGAAATAAAAAAAGATATCACAATTATCCTCTTCTATACAATGAATAAAAGGTTATAAAGTAAGTTAATCAACAACTGTACTTTAGGTCATTTAGCTGAATGCAGGACTTTGAATTATAACAGAGTATTTGAAATGTGAAATGGTCCTCACCTTCATGGTCATGTTTCTGCTGCAGTGATCTGAAGGAGGTCTTCCGCAGTGTGTCCACTCTGCCTTCCTGTCTTATTTATGTTGAAACGTTCTTCCTTGTTCCACCTTTCTTCCTCAGTGTGCTGCCAAAAATGTTGACAAGGGGAATTACTGTCCCAATGAGCCCAAATGATCAAGGGGAATTACTGTCCCAATGAGCCCAAATGATCAAGGGGAATTACTGTCCCAATGAGCCCAAATGATCAAGGGGAATTACTGTCCCAATGAGCCCAAATGATCAGGGGAATTACTGTCCCAATGAGCCCAAATCATCAAGGGGAATTACTGTCCCAATGAGCCCAAATGATCAGGGGAATTACTGTCCCAATGAGCCCAAATGATCAGGGGAATTACTGTCCCAATGAGCCCAAATGATCAAGGGGAATTACTGTCCCAATGAGCCCAAATGATCAAGGGGAATTGTGTGTTTGTTTAAGTAAATAAGAATTCCACCGCTATTCATTCATGTGGGCACTTTTTCATCTATCTGCAGCTTTTCCTTTTTTTCGTTCAGACTATTATGCTATACAAATCATTAATTATATTTTATATTTCAACACAATGTGGTTTCCACACAGAGTAATACTTAAATATCAATCCCTTACATGTTCAGATAATCAATGTTAGTTTTCTGTATGATTTTCTTTTTGGGTATTTTCTTACAAGACCAATCATCTTCCTCTACAGCAGGACACTTTCTGAATGATATGGGTTTTAATAGTGATGCATGTTGGCAGCACATTGAGGTAGAGTGGCTCAAGGAAGAAAGGCATGTAGGTGTGTTCCCTAATACACCCTTCCTCATGGGGACAGGTTTGATAAGGACCTTAAGAAACACATGTCACACACACAGACACACACTCACACACATTTAATAGTACTCAATTGTAGCACTATATATCAAACATGTCAAAGAAGATGAATGCATTACTGCATGAACGTACTTTATGTTTGAATACATCTTACCTGTGGGTTAGTATTGTGCGATGTAAAGAAAGCAGTAGCTTTCCAATGTGCCCCCTGAAAACAGTTTGAAACGTACAAGTTTCACAATAGTTTGTGAAAACAAATAAAACCCATCGCATATGTATTTCTTTGCAAGCATTTCATTCCAACCTGGTGTGTTGGTCAAGCAGTAACGAAACAGTCCCTTGGAGAGGTGGTTTAGTAAAGGCTAAGTTTGTTTCAGACCCTGCGGCGGGGGGGGGGGGGGGAACATCAGTTGATTGATCTGCTGATTATTTATAAACATATCTCCATTCGGTGGATTGGTGGAAAGTAATAAAGTACATTTACTCAGGTATTGTACTTAAGTACTATTTTGACATATACACTTTACTTGAGTATTTCCATGTTATGCTCGTTTAAAATGTTGCTTCTTTTCAGAGGCAGATATTGTTCTTTTGAATCGTTTAACTTTTTGACCATCTTCCAATACATCACTTCACTTTCAGACAAAGTGAGGATCAACGTCCTGAGAGGAAGTTCGGCTCTGATCGTAACAACATCGGGCCGTTCGCGAATACAAAATATTGTTGTTACGATCAGAGCCGAACTTGAACATTTCCTTTATCGTGTGTCCAGGGTTTTTGGATCCTGTTTTATTGTTCAACAGGTAAACCAAATAACTTCCAGCCCCCTCTTAGACGGTAACACACTTATTTACTGCTCAACAACACACACGTCAAAGACCTCCATTGTGTTTTATCTGGGTCACGTCTCAAAGATAACAATGTTCTTGGCATGACTTAGAGGAAGAGATGTGGATCAGGGGGAACAAACCAGATCAGCTTCTTTTGCTTCCTCAATGTGCAGCCAAAGACTTAACAAGGGACATCGTGACAGTGAAACAGATTCTTCCTCAAAGTTCAGCCAAACACAGAGCGTTCTTAAAGGGTCACAACATTCTGGACCTTGTACATATTCATCGTCTATGGGCCCCTCCCCGCCACAACCTTTGCTATTCGTTCATGCGGGCCCTTCTCAAAGAGGCCCATTACTCAGGACTCAGGACGTTGATCCTCACTTTGTCTGAAAGTGAAGTGATGTATTGGAAGATGGTCAAAAAGTTAAACGATTCAAAAGACAATATCTGCCTCTGAAAGAAGCAACATTTTAAACGAGCATAACATGGAAATACTCAAGTAAAGTGTATATGTCAAAATAGTACTTAAGTACAATACCTGAGTAAAGTACTTTATTACTTTCCACCAATCCACCGAATGGAGATATGTTTATAAATAATCAGCAAGATCAATCAACTGATGTTCCCCCCCCCCCCCCCTCCCGCCGCAGGGTCTGAAACAAACTTAGCCTTTACTAAACCACCTCTCCAAGGGACTGTTTCGTTACTGCTTGACCAACACCCAGGTTGGAATGAAATGCTTGCAAAGAAATACATATGCGATGGGTTTATTTGTTTCACAAACTATTGTGAAACTTGTACGTTTCAAACTGTTTTCAGGGGCACATTGGAAAGCTACTGCTTTCTTTACATCGCACAATACTAACCCACAGGTAAGATGTATTCAAACATAAAGTACGTTCATGCAGTAATGCATTCATTCTTCTTTGACATGTTCTGATATATAGTGCTACAATTGAGTACTATTAAATGTGGTGAGTGTGTGTCTGTGTGTGTGTACATGTGTTTCTTAAGGTCCTTATCAAACCTGTCCCCATGAGGAAGGGTGTATTAGGGAACACACCTACATGCCTTTCTTCCTTGAGCCACTCTACCTCAATGTGCTGCCAACATGCATCACTATTAAAACCATATCATTCAGAAAGTGTCCTGCTGTAGAGGAAGATGATTGGTCTTGTAAGAAAATACCCAAAAAGAAAATCATACAGAAAACTAAACATTGATTATCTGAACATGTAAGGGATTGATTTTAAGTATTACTCTGTGTGGAAACCACATTGTATTGAAATATAAAATATAATTATGATTGTATAGCATAATAGTCTGAACGAAAAAAAAGGAAAAGCTGCAGATAGATGAAAAAGTGCCCACATGAATGAATAGCGGTGGAATTCTTATTTACTTAAACAAACACACAATTCCCCTTGATCATTTGGGCTCATTGGGACAGTAATTCCCCTTGATGATTTGGGCTCATTGGGACAGTAATTCCCTTGATCATTTGGGCTCATTGGGACAGTAATTCCCCTTGATCATTTGGGCTCATTGGGACAGTAATTCCCCTTGATCATTTGGGCTCATTGGGACAGTAATTCCCCTTGATCATTTGGGCTCATTGGGACAGTAATTCCCCTTGATCATTTGGGCTCATTGGGACAGTAATTCCCCTTGATCATTTGGGCTCATTGGGACAGTAATTCCCCTTGATCATTTGGGCTCATTGGGAATGTAATTCCCCTTGATCATTTGGGCTCATTGGGACAGTAATTCCCCTTGATCATTTGGGCTCATTGGGACAGTAATTCCCCTTGATCATTTGGGCTCATTGGGACAGTAATTCCCCTTGTCAACATTTTTGGCAGCACACTGAGGAAGAAAGGTGGAACAAGGAAGAACGTTTCAACATAAATAAGACAGGAAGGCAGAGTGGACACACTGCGGAAGACCTCCTTCAGATCACTGCAGCAGAAACATGACCATGAAGGTGAGGACCATTTCACATTTCAAATACTCTGTTATAATTCAAAGTCCTGCATTCAGCTAAATGACCTAAAGTACAGTTGGGGTATATGCAGGAATCCTGAAGTCAAATTTAATACCTTTTAAGACCTTTTTTAAGACCCTTTCCATACATTTTAAGACCTCATCGCAACTTCCAGTTCTAACCGGTTACATTGGCGACACACTTTACCTCACATTTACTATATTGATTGTAAGATAGCACAACTAAACAGAGTGCAGACAGACTACTGAAGCCTCCTCTCCACATGAACTTCAACCTCTCTGTGAAGGTCAGGTTTAATGCAGTATGCTGCTTTGTTGCTTCTGGTACTCGGTGCTCTTTCATTCCAGTAAAACACCTCAGAAACCATTAGAAACCAGTATTTGACCAATAAACAAAACAATTGACAAAACTTTGAACTATGAAATATATTAAACTTTGGTGAGCTTCAGCGGGGTAATGCCATATAGGAGCTCCCTCACAAATACCCAGGGGTTAAATTGGGCTGGGGCTGTCCGGGGCTAAGCCCGGCACATAGGACGATGCTCTGACGTCATCACCCTCACACATTTGTCATATGTTTACAAAAAACGATATATATGTTAAGACTTTTCTCGTTCTTAATATAGACTATATTTAGGGTCGATATGTGTTGACCTTACTTTAAAATAGCAGATCTCTGTGACCGGATATAGTTTGGCTTAGACCCCGGCCCCACGAGGACGCATACACTAAAACGCATACGCAAACGCAAAAAAGTCTTCCGTTCACACGCATTCGATTCATTAACGTGTCCGTTCTCACTAGACCGCTGGAAATGCTGGAAACGCTGTAGTACATATGCCAGGTCTGTAAGTGGCGCTGCTGCCGCCACAAAATACACCAAAAGCAGCGAAGAAGACCCCGGAGCATGGTTGTCATGGTTGCCCTTCTGTAAGAAGCAGCATTTTATGGCACGCTATGCATGGGGCCACCTTTGCGGCTTTCACACCAGCGCTTTTCCCTTTCTAGCTCCGAGCTAGAGCTTTTCTGGTTCAGCTCCGGTTTCCCTTTTCTGCTCCCGCTCTGTTCACACCGCCCAGAGCCCGACTGGTGTTGCCGCTGCTGCGTCATGACGTCACCGTTTACGTCGCTGATTTGCTCCCCAACGGCGTTATGGCGCTCACAACAACAACAACAACAATGGGGAACTGCGTCGGGTCGATGATCGTGTTGCTTTTAATCACACGAAGCCAGATTAAATTAAATAACGACTTCTCCAACCTTATACTTTTCTCCAGAGTGCCGTGGTTCATTGTTTATTAATGTGTTTCTGCAGCATTTACCGACCGCTGCAGTGTTGGCTGCTCTTCCACGGGAGTTTATTCTCCCGTTAGCTCCCGGTTAGCTCATACTGCAGCGGCCGCTCTAAAGTATTCACTGTCCGACTCACACAAGCAGCTGATACATATCCCCAGTTCCCCTTAAGTGAATGTGTGTCAGTCTGAATTGACGCTGTTTGGCATCACAACGCTGTTATGAAAGTTTCTCTGGTATAAAATGGGTGATGTTAGCATAGCAACCGAAGCTAAACTGACTACTTGCTATTGCTATCCTATTGTGGCATAAACCGTTTTCTACAGGCACATTTTACCGGCGTATTTTTATTATGATTCTACTTGTGATAGTCGGACACGACAACCTGTGCAGCCATGTATTGATTCCATCCGATAGCTGCTATAATACAAAACAAAACGTCTGCCTCTCTCCACAATGATCAATAACAGTGAACGGATGGTCAAAGTAAGGTACAAATAAACAGAACCACACGCAGCCTGGTTAGTGTTGCCTGACTTTATAAAGTGTGTTTATAAGCACTACTGCTTGTAGGCAGGCATGACAGTCGACCCATGTTCAGGGGAGGTGGGTTTAATTTCCTGCACGCCTCGACGTAAGAGAGACCTAAGCGACGCCACCTCTTAGCTCCGAAGCTCTTGCCTCTAGACCGACAATTTTTTGGAGCTGGAAGTGAACCGGATTCCGGAGCTAAGAGGCGGCGCCGCTGCGGTGTGAACAGGAAAAAACTGCACTTTTCAGGCTCCAGCTCCGAGCCGGAGCTGAAAACGCGTTGGTGTGAAAGGGGCACTTGAGGGGGTTTCCCAACATGTTGTTTCAGTAAATTAAAGGGTGTTTCATGTTGTCGTTGCTGTGGACCTTCTTAATACCTTGGAAAATGCCGTTTAATACTTTTTAATACTTTTTAATAGCCTTAATTTTCGCTAAATTGATTTAGCAACTTTTAATACTTTTTAAGACCCCGCGGACACCCTGACAGTTGTTGATTAACTTACTTTATAACCTTTTATTCATTGTATAGAAGAGGATAATTGTGATATCTTTTTTATATCTGACAAAAAGTGTTTTTTTCTAGTTCTGAGATTAAAGTCTGAACTTTGACTTTTTGAAAAGAAGAATCCCTTTTGGTCTGATGTGAAAAGATGTTTTACATGTGGCCCTGATCCTCTTCTGTATACTTGCTATACATATATATATATCAGTGACGTGCGGTGAGGTTCATGGCTGGTGAGGCACTGACTCTTTCAGAATCAGATATAAATATTATATATTTTGACCTTAAAGGTGGCGGGGTAGGTAATTTTGGAGAAACCAGCTCGAGTGTGCTAGAATTTGAAAATACACATCCCCTCCTCCAACACACACGAACGCGCACATGACCAATGAGGGCACGAGATAAGTTTGTGCACAGATGGAAGGCTGACAGGCAGGTTATTTTTAACCGGGCCGGCTAAAATGAGTGGTCGTGCTTATTACAGTACTATGGCTTCCACAGATGAAATGTTTTTATGTATTTTTTGTCAAAGCACTTAAGATATTCATTGCTATCGGGATGTTAAGAGCATTCCATGGAATATAACAAAAAGTGTATATCGTGCCGGTTTCTCAAACTTACCTACCCCACCTTTAATCGAAATATTCTGTTATTTTCAAAAGCTTTTTTAGTCTGATGCTTCGATTCATTTTAAACAGACCGTTCAACAAAAGGATAGCCTACCCAAAATCTAAATATTGGATTGTTCTCTCTTAGTAAGATCCAATTTTCATTACAAATGTGGTCTTACCTTGACTTGAAGATGAAGTCCATGCTATCCTTCTGGACAACAATCTTTATTACTTTTTTGTAAAAGTCCTCCTTATCTTCCTGTAGTTTCAAAAGCCTAGAAATGTTGTTTGCTCTACCGTCTCTGCGTAGAATAACAGTAGCAACAAGAACCTGTGGGCTCACTTGCGCCCCCTTCAGTGCGGCAGAGGTTGTGGCTGCCTCCCCTGGTGCTTTTTTCATTGCCGTTGTATGATGAGACCAGCGAGCCTAAAGATCATATATACGTGAAATAAGTTATTTAGAGACTATGGATGGCGAGGATAAATGTAATAAAGGGATCTACAAACATTACATTGGTGACATACAGTGAGATGGTGCAGGCATGCGCTTAGGGCCCGTCTTTCCAAGTTTCTGTGGGTGACGCATTCTGAGGTGAGGCAGAGCTCATCTGTGCCTCACCTCACCACACAGTAACTGGCTTGAGCGCGCTCACAAAATAAGTGCCCGCGCTAAATTAGTGCCCGTGCTCCAGCCAGTTACTGTGGGCTTCTGTGAGGCAGAGCTCGTCCCTGCCTCACTTCTCAATCTCATCGCTCCCCGTAGTTGTAGCGGAGCTCGGCAAATTAGCCGATTTTTACTATAAAAAGCGATTGGAATCAAACAGAAATCACATTTACAACACAGATCAGTGGACACATTTTATTATTATTATTATTTGTATTATCATTCTTTTTTTCCGTTACATTGGAGAATGACAAGTGAGGCTCTGCCTCACCTGCCTCCCCTGACCGCACGTCGCTGGAATATATATATATATATATATATATATATATATATATATATATATATATATATTATAATATCCTTCATATGGTGTGATCAAATATGAGGATAAAATGTACTTTGTTATCTTACCTGTGTGGAAGAGCATGAGAGCCACATGTGCAATTCGTTTTTAGATCTGACAAAAAGTAGGTTTTTTGTTATGAGATTGAAGTCAGAATTTTGACTTTTTTCCCCGAAATGTATTTTGTGTTCTCAGAATTCCTTTTTTAAAAGTAATCAGATTTTTCCCAGAATTCAGTTTTTTACTCAGGATTTCTCAGATTCAAGTCAGAACAACATGTCATCTATCCAGCTTGTCTCAGTCGGCCTCGTCCTCCTGGCTCTGCTGTTGGACAGCGGCATGTCTCTCGTCCTCCACCTCCCAATAGACTGCAGCGACATCTACAACAACGACAACACCAAACCCAGTGGAGTTTACCCCATCTACCCCATCGGATCCACCTCTCCTGTCCAGGTACATCCTCTGAGAGACTTCATACAACACTATATCTCACTGATCAAATGGATAGGATGTGTTAATGAGAATGTGTGTGTGTGTGTGTGTGTGTGTGTGTGTGTGTGTGTGTGTGTGTGTGTGTGTGTGTGTGAGAGAGAGAGAGAGTTGATGTGCCAGGCAGGCCTCAGTCTCAGTGTCTTATCTGACATATAATTGGTCAAAAATGGTACATTCTTCGTTAGCCTACGAGCTCCCCGTTTGAGCGAAGGACTATTCCTTCTCAATGTAGCATGACATTGGATATGCGCTTAACTTGTCCTGGATTGGAATTTTTCCGAACATTTCCCTAGGAGGAGTTTCAAAAATGTGCTTAAAATGCATGAAAAACGAATAAAAAAAAAATTGCCAACTTTTTGGGGGGCGGGGCTAATGGAAGGCAATCTCAAATATGTCCAGATTCATAAGAGCAATGTGTATACAGCGTTTCGTGAATATTGGAAAAACTATATACGAGTAGTTTGGAATAATTTGGAGTAATTTGTGGCATGTAAATCGTCAAAAATGGAACATTCTCCGTTAGCTTATATGAGCTACTCGTTCGAGCGATCAACTATTCCTTCGCAATTTAGCATCACATTGCATATGGGCTGAACTTGTGCTGGATTGGAATTTTTCCGATCATTCCCCTAGGAGGAGTTCGCAAAAATGTCCTTAAAATGCATGAAAAATGCACATTTTTCAAAATGGCCGACTTTCTGGGGGGCGGGGCTAATAAAAGCAAATTTGAAATATGTCCGCAATTGTAAGAGCAATGTGTATACAGCATTTCGTGAATATCGGAAAAACTATATGCGAGTAGTTTGGAGTAATTTGCGACATGTAAATCGTCAAAAATTGTGTATTCGCTGTTAGCTTACGATTAAGCTATCAAAAATGTTCTTCTCAATATAGCATCATATTGGATAGGGAAGGAACGTGTCCTGGAGTGGAATTTTTCCGATCATTCCCCTAGGAGGAGTTTGCAAGAATGTGCTTAATATGCATGAAAAACAATTTTTTCAAAATGGCCGACTTCTTGGGGGGCGGGGCTAATGGAAGCTATTTACAAATATGTCCGCAAATCCATGAGGAATGTCTGTGCCAAAATTCGTGAACTTCTGAGAAACTATATGTGACTACCACACAATAGGGGGCGCTAGTGAGCAGTTTTTTTGAAAGATTACGTATTTTTTTTACATTCTGGAAAAGGTCGTGGGCTCTGACGTGTGTCCCAAGTTTTGCGTCCGAATATCGCAATTTAAAAAAAATGTATAGGCCACTCCCACATTCTGCATTTGTTGCGACACTTTAAATCTCAGTTCGTAGTCAACCCCAGAGTATGTGTAAAAAAATAAATTAAAAAAATCGTCATTATAAATTGGTGGCGTTTTTGGCGCCCCCTATAGTCCAAAATGAAATTATTTGGTGTGCCTATTCCCCAAGACAGACTGAACCTATCCACCAAAATCTGTGATGTTTGGATACATTGTTGATGAGTTATGAGCATTTCTTTCTAAGCCCCGCCTTTTTGCGAGTACGTTTTGATTAATGGCGGCAATATTTATCGTCTGAACATTCTCATCTCCTAGGGTAATGTGTCTGACCCTCCACCGATGCTGTATACAAAGTTTGGTGTTCAAAAACTGAAAATGTAAGTTAATATTTCACTGTTTTGAACATTATGCTAATTAAATTAAATAAATGTAGGCGGAGCTTAGGGTTTCAAGAGAATTATTTGTAGACCAGGTCCACCCAAATATGTTTGCAAAATTTCAGGTCATTTGGAGTTACGGTGCGACTTTGTAAATGTATTCCGAAATGGGCTTTTGATAGGTGGCGCTAGTGAGCAGGTTGGAATATTTAACCCATTGAGTCCAGAATATTGTATTTTTCACCAGTCCTGGCGTCCGTGCAAAATTATACAACTTTTGAAGCGCCCTAAAGGCCTCAAAAACAGGAAACGCCAGCAGAAAAATAATTATTCCACCAATAACAATAGGTTCCTCGCACTTCGCGCTAGGACGCCGTTGGGTCCTAGCGCTCCGTGCTCGGGCCCCAATAAGAATAACAATACAGTCTCAACGAGTTTATCTGAGGCCTGTTAGCATGGGCGGCTAACAGATAGCTTCCAATGCATAAGATGGATGCACTTTATTGATCCCAATCTGGGAAATGATAGCATTGCAGCAGCATAACAGACAGGGCATTGCACATGAGAGAAATTAAAAGAGTAGAAATAAACACTTCTAAAATGTAAACATCAAAAAAACTAAACAGAAATAAAACGGCATTAAAAAAGAAAAAATATACATTTTGAAGAGTTAGGAACAGAACTCTCCAGCCACCCAAAGAAAGAGGCGGTATGGGTTTGCTCAAATTGATGGAGTACTGCTGCTCAGCTAAGACCTATTTACTGTTGGTGTGAAACGGAATTTAGAGCAAAGAGGAAGGATATGGAAAATGAATGAGAAGAAAACACCATTGGGAACACATGAATTCTATAGATACCTTCAACTAAGGGACAGTTACAAGAGGGAAGTCAGATCAGATTCTTCCAAGGAGTTGAATAATATCATCCAAATAATAACTAAAGCATATCAGGAAAGAAACATAAGAATCATTTCAGCATTATATCAAGGATTTAGCAAAACATGACAAACAGTCAACTAAATATATCAAGGTTAGATGGGAGGAAGAACTCCATATAGAAACACCAGATGAAGATTGGCATGATATGTGGAGGATCCATCATTCATCCCCCAGTTCACATGGAAGAATCTGATTGGTCTCTTCATAACACCAAAGGTGAAGAGGAAGTCCACAGAAGTGTTGGCGACAATGCGGTTCTTATGATGCTGACCATATGTTTTTAAAGCAGGGCTTATTTTTCTCAAACCACTAAACACAATTCACAAAACCATACATAAAGTGCAAAAACACCTCATATATACTGCAAATACTTAAAAACGTGGATGAGCTTAAACTTTTTGATGTTAAACACGGCCAAAACTAAAAACTATACAATACTAAGTTATTGTACTCGGGCCAAAGACTCTACGAAATAAACTATATTAACTATGGATGGCATTAATTTGGCCTCCAGTGAGACTGTAAGGAATCTTGGTGTTATATTTGATCAGGATTTATCCTTTAACGCCCACATAAAATCAATTTCAAGGACCGCCTACTTCCATCTACGTAACATTGCAAAAATCAGGCATATCTTGCCTCAAAACGATGCAGAGAAACTAGTCCATGCATTTGTTACTTCAAGGCTGGATTATTGTAACTCCTTATTATCAGGGTGTACCAAGAAGTCAGTCAAGTCGCTTCAGATGATTCAAAATGCTGCAGCTCGTGTACTAACCAGTTAGGAAAAGGGACCACATTACTCCTGTTCTGGCTGCCTTACACTGGCTCCCTATAGAACACAGGATAGAATTTAAAATTCTTCTTCTCGCCTACAAAGCCCTTAATGGGCAGGCGCCATCTTACCTTAAAGAACTCATTATACCCTACTGTCCTACTAGGGCATTGCGTTCCAAGAATGCAGGGTTGTTGGTTGTTCCTAGAGTCTCTAAAAGTACAATGGGAGCCAGAGCCTTTTCTTATCAAGCTCCACATTTGTGGAATCAGCTTCCAGTTTGTGTTCGGGCGGCAGACACCCTATCCGTTTTAAGAGTGCGCTTAAGACCTTCCTTTTTGATAAAGCTTATAGTTAGGGCTGATTAGATTCAGCCCCTAGTTTTGCTGATATACGCTTAGTTTGTCGGGGGACATCTTACTTCTTCCTTCTGTCTGTCTATACCAGAGTTCCCGTTAGAATATTTTTTCGCCGGTCAACATGTCCGTTAAAGTTTAAATCTTCCGGACAAAATTTGAAAAGTGCCGGTCAAAGGTCTTCTTAGTTATTTATTCAGCTTTAAAACAAATTGATATGATTCGATATTAAACAAACTAATTATAGTAGATTAACTATTCAAAAGTGCCTATGCTGTAAAATGTATTATCTTTTCAATTTTCACACAGCATCTATTGCACGTCTGTCCGTCCTGGGAGAGGGATCCCTCCTCTGTTGCTCTCCCTGAGGTTTCTCCCATGTTTCCCTTTAAACTGTGGGTTTTCTCCGGAAGTTTTTCCTTGTACGATGTGAGGGTCTAAGAACAGAGGGTCATAGGGTGTCGTATTGTCATAGTGATATTCTGTACAAACTGTGAAGTCCACTGAGACAAATGTAACATTTGTGATATTGGGCTATATAAATAAACATTGATTGAACTCTAAATGAGCTGATTGTAATCTGCTGCAAAACACAAACAATATGCAGGAATGTGAGTCTGTTTCAAAGGCCTTTTTCTTTTAGTTTGATGATATAAACAGAATCAAACTGAAAACATCGTAAATATTCTCTATATCAATAAGTCATTGGTTCTTCTTTTAGACCAGAACAGACTGATAACTCAACAGGAACTATCAAAAACATCCCAATGGAAGTTTAAAGTCACAACATTTCATTAACCAAACAGATTATTAAAGAAACTACTACAGATTAATCAGTCAGTGGTTATAGTACACATCAGAAAAGTAGTATGACAACAACATTAAACATATTCAAAACTTCTGTTGATAAAGATGGAGTTTAGATGAAGTCATGTATGAACATTGTCAAACAGAGTTTAGACAGACAGATTTTTCTCATGTGAATTGTCGAAGGACTAATTAATTGTCCTCTTTTTTTGCTGTAGATTTGACTTGGAAAATGTCAGGTTCAGAAGAGTCTCCAGGGTTGTCCTCAGTCTCTGGTTGTAAATGTCTCTCTGGATCTGAGTTCCTGGCTGGTTCTGGCCCTCCACAGTCCTCTCCATCAGCTTCTGTTTCCATGTGTTCAGCTGAGCTGCTGGCTGGAGGCTCTGCCTCCCTGTTCTCCTCAGTTGAGTTTGATGAAGCTGTGAGGACTGACTACCAACACATTCATGTTTTTTGACCTGACGACTCCAGGTAAATCTTTTTTCACAAACACTGCAGCTGAATGGTTTCTCTCCTGTGTGGATTCTTATATGTCTCTTTAAATCTCCTCTCTGTGTAAAAGATTTCTCACAGACTGAGCAGCTGAACGGTTTCTCTCCTGTGTGGATTCTCATGTGTCTCTGTAAATCTCTTCTCTCTGCAAAAGATTTCTTACAGACTGAACAGCTGAATGGTTTCTCTCCTGTGTGGATTCTCACGTGTGCAATTAAATTCCCACGATCTGCAAAAAGATTTCTCACAAATTAAGCAGCTAAATGGTTTCTCTCCTGTGTGTATTCTCATGTGTCGTTGGAAATGTCCTCTCTTTGGAAAGTATTTCTTACAGACTGAACAGCTGAACGGTTTCTGTCCTGTGTGGATTTTCATGTGTGTCATTAAATCTCTTCTCTCCGCAAAAGATTTCTCACAAATTATGCAGGTAAATGGTTTCTCCTCGGTATGAATTATGATATGTCTATTCAGACTTGACTTGCGGCCAAATCTTTTCGCACACTGAGAGCATCTAAAGGGTTTCTTTCCAGTCCTACGTCTTGAATCACTGACATGGTCTTGTTTATTTCTCTGAGACTTTGAACCAGGTTCTCTGGTCTTCTTCCAATCAGCACTGTCTTCAGTCTCAGGTTCAGAAGAGTCTCCAGTCTCAGGTTCAGAAGAGTCTCCAGGGTTGTCCTCAGTCTCTGGTTGTACATGTCTCTCTGGATCTGAGCTCCTGGCTGGTTCTGGTCCTCCACAGTCCTCTCCATCAGCTTCTGTTTCCAGATGTTCAGTTTGTCTTTGATGAAGCTGAGAGGACTGAGGTTTCTCTTCATCATCTTCACTCTTCACAGGGACAGGAGTGAATGTGGACTTGGTGCCATCAGCCTCCTCCAGCCCTTGAAGCTGCTCTCCCTCCTGACTGCTCCAGAGTTCCTCCTGTTCTTCTTTAATGTGTGGGGGGGGCTCTGGGTCCTCCTGGTCCAGACTGGAGCTCCACTCCTGCTGCTCAGGGGGAACCTCTTCTTTAACCACCACCAGCTGCTGGACGTCTGTAGGAAACGGGAAACACATTCAGAGAACTGTTGAGTATTCAAATTTGAAATCTAACCACGATGTTCCGCCCACTGTGTATTTGTGTTGGCTCAATAGTCTGTCAATTACACCTTTTTCCAGATGCCCTGGAGAGTTTCAGGACAATAGGTGAGTTAGTACGGTAGCTGGTCTAAAACGTAGTTTCACTGCCGCTTATCTGCCGTTCAAGGAGTGTACAAAAAAGTAAAAAAATCTGTCTTGCTTAACAGTTCCTAAACGCGGTAGACCCTGTATTCTACCGGGTCCGTCTGCGCCGCGGCGACCCGGTAGAATACAGGGTGACCAGGGGCGGACTGGCCATCTGTGTGTTCTGGAGAATCACAGAACAGCTGGCTCGGTTCGCTGACGGCCGGCACCGCCCTTAACTTTTTTTAAAGTTGCGCTGACAGGCGACAGAGGTCCACTGTTGCCCCGCAGCGAAGCTCCCCCCGCCCTCCCGTAGACAGTTCACGAGCTCAGTCACTTCATAACACCAAAGATGGTTCGCGGTAAACGCTCTAAAGTGTGGCTCCACTACACTAATAAAGAAAAAGACAAGGTGCAATTATAACTTGCCACAGTGCAATGCCTGTGGAAAGTTAATAGCTTGCCACAGGCATAGCTCAGTTAAAATAAAGCACAGCTATTGTGCAATTCATTTGTATTGCATATATTTTTTTTATTTGTAAAAATTTCAGTTAAAGCTTAAAAGAATAAAGATATGTTTGTCCATCCAAACGTTTGACCTCTTTCTTTTACAATTTTGGAATCAAAACGGGAATCAATAAGAATCGGAATCGATACATTT